>MU224692.1:2939110-2952443 GCA_018584345.1 Thuja plicata
TCCTCTTTATTGTTGCACATTTATTTTTATTTTTTTTGTTTAGTGCTCTCTCTCTCTCTCTCTCTCTCTCTCAATTTCCACATCCTCTCTACCCCTTCCTTTCTATGCATCCTTTGAGTGAGGCTTTGTTTGCATATTATTATTTTTACACTTCTTGCTCTCTCTCTCATCCTAATGATGGATCACGGAGTGTGATCCAAAATGTTGATGCTAAAAAAAACTTACACAATCAAATCCAGAAACAAAAAAATTGATTTAAATGGATTGTGGAAATCTGATAATGTTGACTACCTTTTTGAGTTTCCCTTTTTCGATCTATTTTAGAAATTTGTAAGAGGCTTAGGGAAGAGAAACCAATGAGAGGCCTTCCTTTTCCCCATGAGTTTCTAATGGCCTTTTTAGTGGTGACTCTCCATGTTAGAGAGTTTGAACACACACTCTCTAACTTTAGAGACAACTAGTGAATGAGGGAAGACTTTGGGAAGATGGACAAAAGGGTAAAATCTTCAACAAATCTTACCATAACATCTAGTATCAAGGTGGGTAGCTCCAAGCTATCTCCTCCATTAATGGTGTTTGTTGCATATGGGTCCATGAAGGAAGAAAGAATATTTGTTTTCTTTTTGTACTGACATAATGTGTAGATATGTTGTTTTTGTATCATGTAGATGTTGCACTCTCTTAATGTGTAGTTGTTGTTTTGTTTGTAAAAGATGAATCTTTCTGTGTGTAGTAAATGTTGTTTGTATGGGGTTGTGCAAGGCCAAACTCACCCTTGGGAGGGCAGAGTAGCCTTGAGGGTGAACGGAAGAGGAAAGCCCTCTTGGTGTAGAGTCTCTCTCGTGGAGAGAGAGGGATGCACCATGGATTATGGGGTCCATGGTAGGCTTGAAGCATTTTTTTTTTGTGGTCATAAGGGGTTTGGACATTTGGATAAGCATGCTATGAGAGATGTGATGTTATACTACATTTTGTAGATGTGAGAATGTTGCCTTTTTGAAGGCTTGTAACCTTGTATTTGAATTATTCTCCCATTAGGGTACTTGGTCCACCTTCACCCTTGGGAAGCTTGTATAAAAGCTCCATGTGTTAAGCCTTGGGAGGGAATTTATTGTTGTTATTATTGTTTTTGTTATTGCTATTTTCTTTGCTTGAGTGTTACCTACATATTCTTGGTTCCCCAAGCTCGGGGGTGGTCTCTTAGAGACCTAGGCTGGGAGGTGAGCTCCCATGGTCATGATTTAAGATTATTTTATGTAGGATTATGGTTGCTTGGATTCTTGGTGAAAAAAAAAAAGGAGAAAACCTGGAAGTTTTTGTGTTGTTTTTTTTTGTAAGGCCCTAGGTGGCTAGATCTTTGTATCAAACTATGTTGGTAAAAGAAAGGATAATGTAATTGTTGGTTTTTAAAATAATGTAGTGGCTAGAAATTTTTTTAATTATGACATGAAAGATTAAAATGAAAAAAAAAAAAAAAGATAAAATTGCAGTGAATATAGACTTTTGAAATTCTCGAAAAGATATTTAGATGTAAACATGTAAGTTGGAGGTTTAGTATGCTTCTAGTGCCACCTTTAAATTATTTAGTACATAGATTGTAAAGGGAAGTTATTTAAATATTGTAGCTTATGGTTTTTGTTGGCAAATAGATTGTTCTTTTGAATGTAACTCTAAGATACCTAGAAATATTTAAGAACAATTGAATACAATAGTTGGGAAATAGTTACTTGATAACCTATTTTTCCTCTGAATTGGAAGGTACAGCTCCCTTATATGAATAATGTTCAATGAATTTTAGTCTTTCCTAACCTAACAGGGGTGTGCTCTTCACCCGAGAGCAGGAGAGGTAAACCAAGCTAAATCTAGACAGAAAATAGCTCACATGAAGTAAATACAACTCTTAAATCTAGCCAATTCTAGGATTTTATCATTCAGATTAACTCTCAAAACTGGTGATGCATGACTGATTACTAAAAATGTAGATGAAAAACTAGAGACTATCAATCTACTGATATGGGGTCGATCTATATCATAGGAACATTCCCAAAATGTAAAAAAGTAACTGATTATCCCTTTAATTTACTGTATCAGATCATAATATAGAATTATGGGTCGAATACAGTTTACAGATCTAACCCAAAAGAAATGTTTGAATTCAATAGAAAGATAAATGAAATGTAATGGAACAGTTAAAGAAATGGCATTCAGACAAACACAATTGACTCAACAAAAATGATATTCTTCACACCAAAATTTAGCCGACCTTTGTATTAATTTTTGGAATAATACATCTAGAGTTCTAGATTGGACCATTTACAAAAAGGGGTAACCGAAATGGTTCAACTTCCCCAATAGGAAATGATAACCAAAGGTTTATCCGTTACAAAAAATTGAAAAAAAAAGCATAAGGGGGAAAATATCTAAGATTCAGTTTCCTTCCCATTATCTAATTTGGCCCTATAGGTGATCACAACAATGAGCTCTTCATGTCTGTTGATGTGGACATTGGTGTAACGGATGAGCCATATGGAATGTTCTTTGGCTAGAGTCTTGATTGCCTCTATTTGGTCTTTTAGTTCCTCCATAGCCTTAAAGATGCATCCACTCAATTGCTAGAGTTTTGGCACTTTTTCTAAATGAGTCGAAGACAGCTCTACCAAATTGTGTAGGTAATCTGTGAATGAATTTTGCATGTTGGCCACTCCAACTATTTCTTTTCCTTCACCGTTTGTTTGCGATTCCACATGAAGTCCTAGGAGGAGTTTATAATCTTTACTTTGCTCCTCTTGCACTTTAACATCTGTTTTTTGTAGTCCTATCTCAGCCTGAATGATCATCTCAATTTTGAACTCCAGACTTTGGAGCTATTCGATCAAGGGCTCATCACCCTTATGTAGGATCTTAGCTTTTAGGGCCTCCTTAGTCTTCATTTTCATTGCCACATGTAACATGACTATGCATTCTTGGCATCTCACTCTCTTTGCAGTGACAGTCTGTAAATTCTTCTCAATGTTTCTCTTCTCTATTTCTAGCCTTAGAACAGCATTACCTAACTCTTCAATGATCTCCAGACCTTCTGACTCGAGCCTCTTGATCCACCTCTTACCAATTTTCCCATAATGTTGATCCTCTTGCAACTTAGCTAGAATGGCTTGGTTCTTAGCAGCACTAGGATGGAAAGAAGTTTGGGTACTAGGAGCGCTCACAACAGTAGTTAAGAGCTGCCTAATGAAATTGGTCAGCTGAGCCACTTCCGCCTTAAGCTGAATTTTGGAAGTCTTGAGGTCTTCTAGCTCTTCCTCTATTACTACATTGGTGGACTTCCACCAATCCACTTTGGTATCATTTTGAGACAAGCACATATCAAATGACTGCAACTGAAAGTCAGAAGCCACCAGATCTTCGAGTCTACCTTCTTTGGTGGGCTTGGCTACTTCCATGGTAAAGTGCCCTATCTCAAGATCCTGACCCAGAGTAGACATTGTCTTTACACTCTTCTGCTTGCTTGTAGTATCCTTGGGTTGAAAAGCCTATGATAGAGTGTCTTTGCTGGGAATTGCTTCCTCCACCCTCTTCCTTTTGCACTCTAGAGTGTTTGCTATCCATGACTCTATGCTAGTGACCTTGTTGGCAGAGAACAACTCTTCAATGAACATCTTCCTAATGAGTGGAGGAGTAGCTTTGGGATTGGAAGTGAATGGATTCACTGAAGTAGGTGAGGAGGAGATCAATTTCACAACCTGAGAAACCTCCTATTTCTCCCCACCTCTCTTATCAGATTCTTTAGAGGTAATAGGGCTATCTTCTCCAACTTCAACTATGACAGGGGACGCCCTCTTTCAAGTTTCTTGGGCCGAAGTCCCAGCCAAAGTATCTATAGAAATACAATTAATTGGTTGTTTGGATTTTGTAGCTTTGGAAAGCTTAGCTATAGATTTAATTTGATCTATTGGCTCAGCTTCTTCAGTGACTCTGACATCTAGAAGAGGACCTTCTCCACAGGTCTTCTCTAAGAGAGAGGCTTTCTCAAGAGGTTCATCACCTCCTCCTGATGGTTGAATTAATCCTTTTGAAACTATAGAGATTGTTCCTAAGGAAGTAGTTGCGACACCAAAAGTCACCTTCACTAGAGTTCATTGAGTGGGAGGTTTCCTCTCTGACCTCTTCCTTTGGCCTACTATCCACTCAACCCATTGAACTATTCTTTTATAAATACCCACCATTAGAGTCTGCAAGTCACTTACTGCCTGGTCTAGCATAGGCTCTGAACTAAAAGGGGTGGAATTTATTTTCTCCAAGTAGGTGTCATCATACAGGTGATTTCCATCATCTTCTAACCCTTCTACTGCAATGTTAACATTGAAATCTTTGATCTGTTCAATGGTTAACCGGGCATAGAATCTTTCCCTGCTCTCCAAGTCATCTTTGAAATTGGCCCAATAGTCTTCAATGTTAGGTACATGGTGGATGGCCTGGCTCATCTGTAATACATCTCTGGTGTAATCAACCAGATCATACTGTGGCCTAAGAATGTCATATGTTGCCAGAGAGAACTTCTTTGAGAATGTTTTAAGGACATTCTTTGCCTCTAATCGGGATGCACAACTATAAGCTCTAATGGCCATTGGGAACTCATAGCCTTTCTTCTTTTCCTCTGAACAAATTAGGTTCACCTGGAGTGCTTTCCTCATTACTTCAATCAGCATGATCATGTCTATAGGGTATTTGGGTAGCTTCAAAGGAAAGTCATCAAAACCTGGAAGATGAAGATATGAGAAATCTTTGAACTAAATAAAATAGCATCCAAATTGGCTTATAAAAGCCATGTCTTTAGGAGAAAATCTCCTCTCTGGACAACCTTGTAGCTCCCTGCACAGTCTCATTATAAAGGCATCATTAACCAGCATAGCTATTTTGTAATTGCAAAGAAGGGAAAAACTCATAGCTTTTCACATCATCTGGGAACTCCTCTAATCTAGGAACCCCAGGCCATATTTGAGTCATAGATAAAATATATAATAGGATAGAAGACATGTAAAATTCATTTTGGAACTTGGCCCTATTGAGGGCATCTGAGAGATTCTCACTCACCATCAAGGCCCAGTCAATGAAATGATGCTGAGAATAGATTATCTAAACCATGAAGAAATGTTGTTCAATAAAATTAAAAGCTTCACTCTCACCTCTAATCCTGTGGAGTAATACCAGGATGTCCACTATCTCAGGCTTTAGATTTTCTCCAAATAGTGTTTTGGGCAACTTGCCCTTGGCGCTCTTGGGTTCTTTGAACCATGACTTCATAATCTCTCTTTTCTAGACTGGTCTCTTCGCTAAATATTCAGACACCACCCGGCTATAAGTCATCTCAAAGTATTCTGCCTTCTCTAGAATGCGAAGAGAATTCTGGATAGATTCTCTATCAATGGAGAGGAGCATCATGTTGTCTGGTAGGAGAATTTGCTTGGTGTCAGGGTTGTATCAGGCTATACATTCCCAGACCAACTCAGGAGCTTGAACAGCTACAGGAAAACTGACAGCTTCAACTAACCCACTCTCCTTAAGCTTCTTAGTGATAGGGTGTATCTTCTCCGCTCTCAATCTGTTCTGAAAGTTTTGCATATCAAAGAACTTTAGCGAGGTATCTAAGATTTTGTGCCACTCAGAGGTAATACCATCCATTCTGTTGAATCCCACAAATCTAGAAGCCATGTGAGTATGATTCACCTTGGAGATTCAAATTTTTGTTCAGAAAATAGAGACAATGAGCAACTGGTCTTAGCTACTTTGAATTCAAACAATTTGGTGAACAATGGTGGTTCCAGTTCAAAAACTTCAACTAATTTTATACTTTTTGAATTCTTACCATTTAACGGCTGACTTCTTGTGCCACACGAATGAGAAGACCTTTACATTAATGAATAAGTTTGTTACAAAGTAAAATAGCCTTATTTGATTTAATTACTTTTCTTTACATGCCGTTAGAAGACATTTTTTTACTTTAGTAACCGTAACGGTAAATTTCTTGAAGTGGTGGAAAATTAATTTTCCACTTCTCCTTTGGGCAGAAAAATCCTTTTGGAATGCTCTCTATCTAAAAATTTGTCAAAGAACGATTCTAGCATATAGGGGTGCCAAAATGATATATATTGATTCCATATGCTTTCTTATATGTCAGATCTCTTATCGGATGGACTCTATTACAAAACTTCTTCACCTTGATAGTTTGGCAAAAAATGCATCTCGTGAGTTAGAACCCGCCACTAGGAGTAGAGGAGAAGCCATTTTCTGCTTTTCTTCCTATGGAAAATTCCATGAAATTTTCTTCGTTTGATCATTTCTTTTATTTCCCATAGGTTCAATACGAGTGCTCAAAGATTTCTTGTTCCCGACTTCCTCATTTTCCATCTTTATTTACCTCTGATATTCTTAAGTCTATCAATTGCAAAAAGCGCACCCCATATATGATTTTCCGCCATGGTGAAGCCAAAACTTGATTTCCCGCCAATACTACAACTTGAAGATATAAGGCAAAGTATTTTATCTGTATGTGATTTTGAAGTTAGAATCTTTTAAAACATAGCCTTTACTGGATTAGGGACTTAACCTACCTGATAAAATATGATTTTTAGACCCAGAATTCCCCCAGCTTAGGAAGGAGAAGCTAAATTAGGGAATTCTAATAAAGGCCTTCTATCCTAAGGGGATCTCTAGACTTAGACTTTAGACTTGCATGAAACTTCTATGACTACTACTACACATAAAACATCCATTTTTGTCTTGAGGTATAAAGACCAAAAGTGGGGCAACAACTGGCTCTGTTTGGGGACTTGGACATTCACATGTCCACGCAAGGAACTCAAATCTCTGGTTTCGCAAAGCTCAACAAAGGAGGCTCACAATAGAACTAAAGCAAGACGCAAAAAGGAAAGCAGAAAGGGAAAACTAACTAGGAAAACAAAAATAGGAACTAAACGTAACTATTGTACAATACAGGGGTCACTTGCTTTTGATTTAGATTTGATAGAGCTTCAAATCCTGATGATTATACATCAGGGGTAGTGCTTCACCATCTAGATAAGCCAATTTGAAGGAATTTTTAACAAATGCTTGATGGATTTTGAAAGGTCCTTTCCACAGTGTTTTGAATTTCCCGTGCATGCCTTTGGGTGCCCTACACTTGTCCCACAATAGCACCATGTCTCCCTCCATAAATTTCTAGGGGCCTGTTGTTTTTATCAAATAGGTTCTTCACATGCATATGATGACGTGTGATATGATCAACCATTTTCTCCCTTTCTTCTTTCAATTTTCTTAAGTACATGATCCTCTTCTCCAAACCATTTTCATATATGCCATCTTCTACTACTATCTTTAGCTTGCAATTTACTAATTCCAATGGCAATGGGAGAGTAGCTTCTACCCCGTAGATGAGTTCAAAAGGAGATATGCCAATGGCTCTTTTCATGGGACCATAGGAATTATATTTTCATGGGGAAGAACCATCTTTCCTCATTGTATGTTTTCTGGTAAAATGACTGTTTTTTTCCCTAGTAGAGTTGCCAAAAATTTGTTGGTAAATAGATTATACTTTTGAATGTAACTCTAAGATACCTAGAAATATTTAAGAACAATTGAATACAACAGTTGGGAAATAGTTACTTGATAACCTATTTTCCCTCTGAATTGGAAGGTACAACTCCCTTATATGAATAATATTTAATAAATTTTAGTCTTTCCTAACCTAACAGGGGTATGCTCTTAACCCGAAAGTAGGAGAGGTAAACCAAGCTAAATCTAGACAGAAAATAGCTCAGGCGAAGTAAATGCAACTCTTAAATGTAGCCAATTCTAGGATTTTATCATTCAGATTAACTCTCAAAACTAGTGATGCATGAATGATTACTAAAAATGCAAATGCAAAACTAGAGACTATCAATCTACAGATATGGGGTCGATCTATATCATAGGAAAATTCCCAAAACTTAGAAAAGCAACTGATTATCCCTTTAATTAACTGTATCCGATCATAATACAGAATTTTGGGTCAAATATAGTTTACAGATCTAACCCAAACGAAATGTTTGAATTCAACAGAAAGATAAATGAAATGTAATGGAACAATTAAAGAAATGGCATTCAGACATACACAATTGACTCAGTAACAATGATATTCTTTACACCAAAATTTAGACGACCTTTGTATTGATTTTTGGAATAATACATATAGAGTTCCGGATTGGACCATTTACAAAAAGGGGTAACTAAAATGGTTCAACTTCCCCAACAGCAAATGATAACCAAAGGTTTATCAGTTACAAAAACTTGACAAAAATAGCATAAGGGGGAAAATATCTAAGATTCAGTTTCCTTCCCCTTATCTAATTTGGCCCTATAGGCGATCGTAACAGTGATCACTTGGATGAGCTCTTCATGTGTATTGATGTGGACATTGGTGTAATAGACTAGCCATCTGTAATGTTCTTTGGCTAGAGTCTTGATTGCCTCTGTCTGGTCTTTCAGTTCCTCCATATCCTTAAAGATGCATCCACTCAATTGCTGGAAATCTAGCACTTTGTCTAAATGAGTTGAAGACAGCTCTGCCAAATTGTGCAAGTAATCTGTGAATGACTTCTGCATGTTGGCCACTCCAACTATTGCTTTTCCTTCACCGCTGGTTTGCGATTCCACATGAAGTCCTAGGAGGAGTTTATAATCTTTACTTTAACATATGTTTTTTGTACTTTAACATATGTTTTTTTTAGTCTTGTCTCAGCCTGAATGATCATCTCAATTTTGAACTCCAGACTTTGGAGCCATTCGATCAAGGGCTCATTACCCTTCTATAGGATCTTAGCTTTTAGGGCCTCCTTAGTCTTCATTTTCACTGCCACATGCAACATGACTATGCATTATTGGCATCTCACTCTCTCTGTAGTGAGAGTCTATCAATTCTTCTCAATGTTGCTCTTCTCTGTTTCTAGCCTTAGAACAACATTACCTAACTGTTCAATGATCACTAGACCTTCTAACTCAAGCCTCTTGATCCACCTCTTACCAATTTTCCCATAATTTTGATCCTCGTGCAACTTAGCTAGAATGGCTTGGTTCTCAACAGCACTAGGATTGAAAGAAGTTTGGGTCCTGGGAGTGCTCACAATAGGAGTTAAGAGTTGCCTGATGAAATCGGTCAACTGAGCCACTTCTGCCTTAAGCTGAATTTTGGAAGTCTTGAGGTCTTCCATCTCTTCCTCTATTACTACATTGGTGGACTTCCACCAATTCACTTTGGTATCGTGTCGAGCCAAGCCCATATCAAATGACTGCAACTGAAAGTTAGAAGCCACCAGATCTTCAAGTATACCTTCTTTGGTGGGCTTGGCTACTTCCATGGTGAAGTGCCATGTCTCAAGATCCTGACCTAGAGTAAACATTGTCTTTACACTCTTCTGCTTTCTTGTAGTAGCCTTGGGTTGAAAAGCCCATGATAGAGTGTCTTTGCTGGGAAATGCTTCCTCCACCCTCTTCCTTTTGCGCTCTAGAGTGTTTTCTATCCATGACTCTGTGCTAGTGACCTTGTTGGTAGAGACCAACTCTTCGATGAATAGCTTCCTAATGAGTGGAGGAGTAGCTTTGGGATGAGAAGCGAATGGATTCACCAAGGTAGGTGAGGAGGAGATCAATTTCACAACCTGAGCAACCTCCTGTTTCTCCCCACCTCTCTTATCAAATTATGTAGAGGTAATAGGGCTATCTTCTCCAACTTCAACTATGATAGAGGACGCCCTCTTTGGAGTTTCTTGGGCCAAAGTCTTGACCGAAGTATCTATAGCAATAACATTAATTGGTTGTTCAAATTTTGTAGCTTTGGAAAGCTCAGCTGTAGACTTAATTTGATTTGTTGGGTCAGCTTCTTCGGTGACTCTGACATCTGGAAGAGAACCTTCTCCACAGGTCTTCTCTAAGAGAGGATTTCTCAGGAGGTTCATCACCTCCTCCTGATGGTTGAATTAATCCTTTTGCAACTGTAGAGATTGTTGCTGAGGAAGTGGTTGCGGCACCAAAAGTCACCTTTGTCAGAGTTCGCTGAGCAAGAGGCTTCCTCTCTAACCTCTTCCTTTGGCCTGTTGTCCACTTAACACATTGAACTGTTCTTTTATAAATACCCACCATTAGAGTCTGCAAGTCACTTACTTCCTAGTCCAACATAGGCTCTTAATTGATAGGGGTGGGCTTTATTTTCTCCAAGTAGGTGTCATTGTACAAGTGATTTCCATCATCTTCTAACCCTTCTACTGTAATGTTAACATTGAACTCTTTGATCTGTTCAATGGTTAATCGAGCATAGAATCTTTCCCTGCTCTCCAAGTCATCTTTGCAATTGGCCCAATAGTCTTCAATGTTAGGTACATGGTGGATGGCCTGGCTCATCTGTAAGACATCTCTGGCATAATCAACCGGATCATACTGCGGCCACAGAACATCATATGTTGCCAGAGAGAACTTCTTCGAGAATGTTTTAAGGACATTCTTTGCCTCTAATTGGGACACACAACTATAAGCTCCAACGGCCATTGGGAACTAATATCCTTTCTTCTTTTCCTCTAAATAGATCAGGTTCACCTAGAGTGCTTGGCTCATTACTTTGATCAGCATGATCATGTTTGTAGAGTATCTAGGCAGCTTCAAAGGAAAGTCATCAAAACCTACAAGATGAAGATATGAGAAATCTCTAAACTAAATAAAATAGCATCCAAATTGGCTTATAAAAGCCATGGCTTCAAGAGTAAATCTCCTCTCTGACAACCTTGTAGCTCCCTACACAGTCTCATTGTAAAGGCATCATTAACCATGAGATAATCAACATAGCTATTTTGTAGTTGCAAAGAAGGGAAAAAATCATAGCTTTTCACATCATCTGGGAATTCCTCTAATCTAGGAAGCCCAGGCCAGACTTGAATCATAGGTAAAATATATAATAGGATAGAAGACATGTAAAATTCATTTTGGAGCTTGGCCCTATTGAGGGCGTCTAAGAGATTCTCACTCGCCATCAAGGCCCAGTCAATGAAATGATGCTGAGAACAGATTATCTGAACCAGGAAGAAATGTTGTTCAATAAAATTAAAAGCTTCACTCTCACCTCTAATACTATGGAGTAATACCAGGATGTCCACTATGTCAGGCTTTAGATTTGCTCCAAATAGTGTTTTGGGCAACTTGCCCTTGGCGCTCTTGGGTTCTTTGAACCATGACTTCATAATCTCTCTTTTCCAGACTGGTCTCTTCGCTGAATATTTAGACACCGCCCAGCTATAAGTCATCTCAGAGTATTCCACCTACTATGTAATGCAGAGATAATTTTGGACAGATTCTCTATCAATGGAGAGGAGCACTGTGTTGTCTGGTAGGAGAATTTTCTTGGTGTCTAGGTTATATCTGGCTATACATTCCTAAACCAACTTAGGAGCTTGAACGGCTACAGGAAAATAGGCAACTTTGAGTAACCCACTCTCCTTAAGCTTCTTAGTGATAGGGTGTATCTGCTCCACTCTCAATCTATTCTGAAAGTTTAGCATGTCAAAGAACTTTAGCGAGGTATCTAAGATTTTGTGCCACTCAGAGGTAATGTCATCCATTCCATCGAATCCCACAAATCTAGAAGCCATGTGAGTATGATTCACCTTAGAGATTCAAATTTCTCTTCGGAAAATAGAGACAATGAGCAACTGGTCTTAGCTACTTCAAATTCAAACAATTTGGTGGACAATGGTGGTTCCAGTTTGAAAACTTCAACTGATTTTATACTTTTTGAATTCTTACTGTTTAACAACCGACTTCCCATGCCACACAAATGAGAAGACCTTTACATTAATGAATAAGTCCATTACAAAGTAAAATGGCCTTATTTGAATTAATTACTTTGCTTTACATGTTGTTAGAAGACATTTTTATACTTTAGTAGCCGTAATGGTAACTTTCTTGAAGCGGTGGAAAATTACTTTTCCGCTTCTCCTTTTGGCGGAAAAATCATTTTGGAATGCTCTCTGTCTGAAAATTTAGCAAAGAAGAATTCTGGCATATAGGGGTGCCAAAATGATATATATTGATTCCATAGGCTTTCTTATATTTCGGATCTCTTATGGGATGGATTCTATTACAAAACTTCTTCACCTTGATAGTTTGGCAGAAAATGCATCTCGTGAGTTGGAACCCGCCGGTAGGAGCAGAGGAGAAGCCATTTTTCGCTTTTTTGCCTATGGCGAATTCCATGAAATTTTCTTCATTTGATCATTTTTTTTGTTTCCCATAGGTTGTATATGAGTGCTCAAAGCTTTCTTGTTCCTGACTTCCTCATTTTCCATCTTTATTTACCTCTGATATTCTTAAGTCTGTCAATTGCGGAAAGCGCACCCTATATGTGATTTTTCGCCATGGAGAAGCTAAAACTTGATTTCTCGCCAATACTGCAACTTGAAGATATAAGGCAAAGTATTTTATCTATATGTGATTTTGAAGTTAGAATCTTTTAAAACATGACCTTTACCAGATTAGGGACTTAACCTACCCAATAAAATATGATTTTCAGACTCAAAATTCCCCCAGCTTAGGAAGGAGAAGTTAAATTAGGGAAATCTGATAAAGGCCTTCTATCCTAAGGGGATATCTAGACTTATACTCCGGACTTGCATGAAAATTCCATGACTACTACTACACATAAAACATCCATTTTTGTCTTGAGGTATAAAGACCAAAAGTGGGGCAACAGTTTTATTTTAAAAGAAAGTAAATGAAGCAGATTTGATAAATATAGGTATAGGATTGTTCATGTTGAAAATCTGCAATAGTAGTTGAGGTTAGTGATTAGTTGATTTGTAATTTTAAAAAAAGGACATAGAAAAGAAAATAGTTATGTAAACTCTTGTTTTGCAAATAAATTGGATGTATTTAATAAATAAGATCTAAAAGGAAACCATGATCTTTTGAATGTTTTTTTTTATATAACAGCAAACTGGAAAACTTTATATTGGGCCACTCTAGTTCCTTAGATTCTTTTTTAGAAAATTTAATAAACATAAGATAGGCTCATAGCTAGATACATTAACCCCATAGTTGAACTCCAAAAAAAATTAAAAATATGTCAATGTATTTTAAATTACTTTAGAACTTTTATGAATCAGCAAGTATTTATCACTATTTTTTTTTAAATATAGGTGATATAATAAATAATAAACCAACTCTTAATATTTTTATTTATTTTTTAATAAAAATAGATAAATAAATATAGTGGTCCTATGCTGTAGACCGAGAGCTTATCCTTCTTAAAAAACTTCAC
>MU224692.1:2953519-3000999 GCA_018584345.1 Thuja plicata
CCCTTCAAAAGGGAGGCATGAGGGAGGGCTCGAGCCCCCCCAGCGAATCCACAAGGTTGTGGTATTGCCACAGCCAGCGGCTAAGGCCGCTGGATTGTGGCAGCTCCGCTGCCCTAGCCGACACTGCCACAGTCTTCATTGCCTCCGCCTTTTTCCCCCTCCCCCTACGCATGGGCCTGTCTATGGAACCTCATCTCATGAAAAAAAATAGACTTTGCTCAATCATTTTTGGTATATATAAAACGTTTTAGCATGCTACTCCTCCATAGTTGCATTCTCCAAACCTGCAACAAACAAAGAGGAAGAAGGAGAGTTTTGGGCCAGATTCCTACCCAATCCCTAAATTCAGGTTAGGGTTTGGGTAGAGAGAGAGAGAGAGAGAGAGAGAGACTCTTTCCTCTCCCCTTTTTGTGGGAAAGCCCTATTTAGGGTTTTGAAAATAATATAATTTATTGTAGAGTATTTGAAAATTTAAAAGTTTAGGTGCAGGTCATTTTGCCCGAGATTGTTCCCCATAATCGTGTGTTAATTAGTGTGGCATGTGATATTAGATTAGTATTTCGAGCGTTAGGGTAATGATTATAATGTTGAGAGAACTTAACACATTATTTATTTTAATATGGTGAGTTTAATGTTTGGAATTTTAAAATTCACCATTTTAAAAGTAATCTACAAAATGTAGAGCTTTTTAATCTAATTAATTAAAATTATTTATTAAGGTACATTTTAAAAGTAATATAACGATTAATGTATTATCTAATTTAGATTTAAAAATGCTATTGGTGAAGAAACTTATGGAGTAAAATTAATTTGAGATATTTAATAAAAATCTTGGAAATGTATTTAATGATTAGTTGTTACATCTAAATGATTATTAAAGAGATTTTTATTAATGGATTAATGAGAGGACGAATATTAAATTAACTTCAAAATATAAGTCAATCATATTAATTTAATGACTTTTTGTAAAGTGTCAATAATTAAAGATATTAAGGGAAAAATTTTAAATAAACCTAATCTTTTATTATAACCTCTATAAAGAATATTTAAATGGTCCAATGAAACAAAAGTAAATAATGCATTCTATATATGGAAATTTGGCAATAGTAATTTATAGTTGTACCATCAATTTAACTTATTTTTTGAAATTAATGTAATATTAAAAAAATATCAGAGTTTTAAATTAGTGGATTCAATGAATGAAGTTTGGACTTGGTTTCACTATATTGATAGGAGAGGAATTTATCGAAAGAGCATCGTTAATCAATTTAATCAAATATATTAATTAATTACCACGTCATCAAACTTTAATAAGAGAGTAATTCAATTAAGTTATATTAGGGTTATCAAACTCATTAATGTTAGATTTTATTATCATTAAGGCATCTAACCTAGGGGAGGCTTATGATTGCATAACGATCATCATTGTAATAATCTCATAAATTCTATACCCTTCGTAAAATTTGAATTTGAAGTTAAGAATCTGATTGGGAAATTTAGAAAATTAAACTTCAAAATTTAGTTTTACCTCTGCCTAGGTATGGGTAAAGGGATGTTGACAATCATCATGATCCCCCTTAACCCTAATAGTTATTAAGGAAATTTACCTACTAATGTAATCTGTTTCATTATTAAAGTTAACTTAGACACTAGTAGTAAAATTGGATACCCTGTAACTAAAAACAACACTCCATTTATTACTTTAAAAAAAAAAGATTGTTGTGTTTTGGACGTCAAATTTGGGCATGACATTCTGGTATCAAAGTGAGGTTCAACACTAGGAACCTTGCAAATCATTAGGCTTCACTTAGGATTATATTATGTTTGGGTAGGAATTCCTTAGTTACACTTTATCATGTGGGAGGTAAATGGGAACAAGGATGTGTCCTCATGACATGTGGGATGCAAGATGAGAGGCAAAGGGGCTAGAAGGGATCAGGGACCCCCTCCCAAATAGACTTCAACCCTCATCCCAAATTGTAGGGACAACTCTTCGGAGCCATGTACCTAACAAAACCCATAACCATATGTTGGGATTGTAATGTATGTTCTCAAATATGAGGTGTCGTGGATACGAAGGGTCACACTTGTATTTTGAGCTTGATGATATAATATTTGGGGTCCCTATTGTGGAAAATGTAGACTACACTTTTTGAAACCAACCTAGTAGAACCTTCTTAGAATAGATGATTTCCCGATATGAGCACCTCTTCCCAGTCTCTTGGACTATTTGGTTTTTATAATTCTTTAGGTGTTTGAGAGTTTACTGAGAAATTGGCAATGTTTTATCCATTGTGGTAGTAATGCCATATATTTTGGCTTGATAGCCTGTATGTTTTTGTCAATCCCTTTTTGGTGGTAGTGTTTAGGAGCCTACAGGTGACTATCTTTCTTATGTGAGTGTGCATGACTAGTATTTTTTATTGGCATCCTGGCATGGTTAGAAGAACTATTGATTTAATCCTTATGGGGGTGTGATGCACTACACCTACTTCATAATTTCAATAGTATGAGTGGTATAAGACAAAATAAAGTTGTACTTGGGCACCTTAAATTCCAAAATCACTATTCTTTCCACTTATAGAGAAATGTATGTATACTTTGGAAGATAACAGAAAAGGATACCTAATTATGATGGTAAGGTGAATACCTATGGTGGTAGGTCATTCGTGTTAACTATCATTATCTCTAGAATGCTTGGTAGACTTAATATATGGGGAGGGAGTGTTATTTCATAGCTATACAAAAATCCCTATGGGATACTCCTCTTTGAGGATTCATGTGGGCTTAACATCCTTTCCATGTGACCTCAATTTTATCATGAACTGGGTACAACAAGACCGTGAGCATGATGGAACAATTCTTCTTGTGTGGAGTAGGGTTCGTTACAAAAACCTTATATTTTTAAACCATTGAATCCAATTTGGGACTTGTATAGTAAGTTCTGGTCCTAAATTTGTGATCTATGTTGTAACCTTGTAATGATCCTGTTGGCGGGACTCTTATGACCGGGTCTACCAATAGATGTAAGTTGTCACCAGATACCGGGGTACCGACCAACTTTGCCTGTAAAGGTTGTCTGGGGAAATGAGATTCCTTGGGCCTCCAAGAACCTGGGAGTCGGGTCTCGATGGTGTGGGGCTCAGTTGGGAGATGTGACTATTTTTGAGGGAGATAGCTGGTTATCTTCAACTCATTCTCTCCAAGGATTCAATAAGGTGAGGTTTCTCCAAGCATTCTTACATTTAAAAAATAAACTGAAAAACATCATGTAGGGTTAGAAACATTTCATCTGCCTATAGTCATGCTGAACATCCAAAACATCAACAATACTCTAACACACTATACTAAATACCAAAGAAACATACAACCATTAGTTCATATTTCATTAGTAGCAAGGGAAAGGAGGTCATTAATGTACTTTAAGTGTCATAGAAAAGGACATGAAGAACACAAAGCATAAACTACCGTCAATCCAGAAGATAGAATGCCAACAACATCATTGCATGAACTCTCCCTTCCTCATTAACATTTCTTCCAGCAAGCACTAGTGTGTGGTACAATGGTGGCTCCAAGGGAGAGCATCTAACTACTAAAAGCTTAAAGACTAAGGAGCATTGAGCTCTGCAACTAAGAAATGAAATACTTCTTTTCTATTACTATGGAATGCAAAATCATCAATTTTGCCGACGTTGGAATGGGGCCGGACTTACTATTTATACACATACACTTTTAACCCTAACCCTAACTCATGTTACATTTGTACAATAAAATATATTATCCAGTGGCTGGTACTACCTATGCCACTCTACAAAAGACCTAGAGATGAAATAGGCCTATCATGTCAAAAGAAAAATATGAGAGGCAAAATGGAAGAATCAGCCTTGAGAAGAGAGCCAAGAAGAAGAAAGAAGAAATCTGATCCCCCAGGGATCAAGGCTACATGCCTCATAAATTGGAAAAGCAGTGTCCTGTCTCTGATGTCTCAGGTGTACCATTGAAATGACACCTGGGGAAGACCGCCTGTCAAAAAACTCCTTACTGATCTGACGTGCCTTGAGGTAGCTATCTACCTTCAAACAACCTTTATTAACTGCTCTAAAAGTGACTGATCGGCCTTTGGGACTGGGACACGGGTCACTTTAAAGAATATAAAATATGGGATCTAGGACTCCGGGATCTGGGAACTTTCATTCTAAAAGAATAAAGAATTCAAAACACTTAGGTTTTCTTCGGCCCTCGGAGAAACTTTATTTCTGCTTACAGTCATTGAAGGTTTGGAGGAGACAAGAAATTCCATCTCCATCAATATCTTTAAGGCGAGCCCGCCGGTACATGGCCACCTCAATCTATTCCCCCAGGTCTGGGACATTTCCCTTAAATTCATCGGCCATCTTGGCCGCATCATGACCACTAAGTATCATGGGAGTTATTTGTGTCATTTGGGCTCCATCTATTCCCTTTGGGGATTGATACCTCAACTCCATTAGTTCATCAAACTTCCCCAAGACATACTCCTTCAGTGTGCATGTGTCAGTACTAAATGGATCAGCTCTGGAGACCTTCGTAACATAAGACTTGCATAAATTAAAATAATATTGCACTGCATTAATCTTATCCCATAGAGTCCCCACCAATTGCTTGATTACTCCTAATGTGAGGTCAAGTCTGATGTGCTGGGTCCTCACAAACTCAAATGGCTCCTCCCCCAAAATTCTAGACTCAGAAACAATCTCCTCTCCGAGGCTGAGGAGCTCTTCTAACTCAACCTTCCATGCCTCATAATTCTTGATGTCTACCTCCCATATACTAATGGTGGTCTCGGCCTGATGTAATACATGGTGGGCTGCATACAAGTCTGGGAGTGTGGACATCAAGAAACATTGGATATTTCCTCACTACAAGGTGACCCACTCATCAACCGCTTGGGCCTTCTTGTTCATTGCCCATAGTGAGTTTATGTCACTGTGTGGTAATGGCGCATAATATGTAGAGGCCTCTAGAGGAATAACATTGATAGGTCGGGCCAACTCAGTTAGCAACCCCATGAGGTTCACATTTTTCTCCTTTTCTGCCTTAAGATTTTGAGCCTCCTTTTCATAACGAGCCTCCACTACCTTGGACACCTCTTTTAATAGGTCTACTTCACCCTGTTTTCCTCTCTTCCCCAGCAATATCTCCATGATGTTATAATCTCTGACTTCAGCCATTTCTTCATCTACGTCTGGGGAAGGTGTCGCTATTACTATGACTATTTCTCCACCTGGCTTGGTGTTAAGGGTGTGGACTGTCTGGGCTTTCTTGGCCTTTGGCAGGTTCTGCACCTGAGCCATCATCTCTGCCAAAGAAAGGTGGGCTAAGGGTGTTGATGGGGGGCCTTTCTCTTGCGAGATTCTACCAACCACTACGGTGGGTGGGGTGGCTTTGTAGCCAAAACCTATTCCTATAAGTTCTCCCCAATTTCCTATTGTGCCCCCTCAATAACATGAGCCTTTTTTGGCTCCTTCTCTATATCCTCTATCTCATTGAAAATATTTTCTTCATTGGTATCTATATCCTTCACCCCACCATCTATATCCTCAGTAATTTTTGGATCCTCATTGGTTTCTCTAGGGTTTTCTTCTTCTTCTTGTTGCTTCTCTTCCTCAGCTTCTATGGCCAGAGTGTCTTCCTCCATTGGTACATCCTTGGGTAATGGGGGAGGCAATGGGCCAAGGTTCAACATTTGGGCCATAGTGATTACATCCCCAAATGTTTCCTTCAAGAGTGGCATTTGGAGCATGACAGTTGTGGTCACGATTGTTCCTAAAGGTCTAGATTCCCCAGTCGATGCCATCTACTCACTTTGTTGCTATTTCCTTGAGACTCCCATATCCTATACTTTTGGGACTTTGGAGGCTATCTCTTGTTCTATCCCTTTCTCTTCTTCCATTTGTTCTTCCTACACAACAGGTTCTTGTTCTAGAGCTTCCTCCTACTCTAGGATTTCAGCCTCTATCTTCTCAATGTCCCCCTGCAAGTTCCCAAACTCATCGATTCTAAAAACATCATCAAATTCATCCTGAGGGGGTGGATTTTCTAGGACATGAGTGGGCTTCGGTTCCCTCTCTGACTCTGGGGAGTCAGAAGAAAGGATCTCCACTTGTGGGATTTGAGGCATCCCTAGCTTTGGTTCTGCCTTCGGCTTTGGATTAAGCCTCTTCTTCCTCCTAGTGACCAAAGGTGGCCCTACTTCCCTTAGGACCCACTCCTCTTCCAGATCCACAACTATTTCTTTGACTATTAGTGCTTCTGGGAAGGGAAAGAGGGAGGTCGGATGGGTCCGGTCATGAGCACAGGAGTAGCCAACCCTGTGATTAACTTCTCCTTCATCTGCTAGGAGGCTGCTATTGATTTCTTTTGTTGTTCTTATATGGGGATCTCCTACACAGTTGGAGTCTCCATTATTCTTTTTCCCCTATCTTCTCCTTGTGAAGAAGTTTCAGCCACAGGGGTTAGCTTCGGTACCGGCTGGGCAGCCCTGTGGGTACTCCTGGGGCATACTCTCTTGAAATATGCATGGCTACGCTCAAAAGGTTGCGAGTAAACTCCTTAATGGTGGGCCCATCCTGGGAATTCCAGTTTACTGGTGGGAGGGCCAACTTATCAACCCATTTGCTTTGTACTTGGGGTCTATTGTCAAGCCAGCATCTGAGAAGTCATCAAGAAATTTTTAGAGCTTTAATCTTTCCATCATTCCCATGGTCATCCAGACATAATGCCAACTCCAGAATTCAATTTTATTCTATAAATCCTCCCAAAATTCCTCCATGTGATATTGGTGGGGCTCAAATGCCTAGGGAAGTGCCAGTGCAATTTTGGCATGCGGATCAAAGTTCTTCCATGCAAGATAAAATTCTGCCAGGTTCAAGCTCTTAAGCTCATTGTCTGCCTCTTTGGTTGTGGCCAGACTACACGAGTAATTCCCACAAGTGATTGGGAATGGAATGTTTGTCACCTTCTTCAAGGCATACAATGCATGCAATTCCAAAATTTTCCTGCAATACTCTAGGAGGATTATCTTGTTCCCACAATGTTTCGGTAACAAGTAAGGTTTCCTGGAGAAGGCAATTACCCTTTTATATGTATGCTTCTGAAATTGTATATAATAATGGCCATAACTTCTAACCAGATCAAGTTTCTATGTGGAGAGGTGGTACCCTACATCCCGGGTGGGTGTGAGCAGGTTTTATTAAATGAAGGCATCATTAACCTAGCAAAAACTGGGGAAACTAGCCTCCCATTAGATTTGTGAGAAATAATCCCAGGGAGCCTTCTGACCCAGGCCAATCCTGAGTAGACCTGTTGTGAGTAACCCATTGGTGTGGGGTCGTTGTTGCGCTAGGGCCTAGAGAACATAGGAAGTCATGTAGAACTTCCACTTTTGGACCACCTAGAGGAACTGAGAATCCACGTGGTTTGAAATAATGGCATCCCAATTGAAGTACTCCCCACAGGTGGAAATGCTAAGAAAGAAGTAGTACATCCACCCTATGAATTCCAAGGCATGTGGTTTCCTAAAGACCTAGGAAAGTGCTATCATCCCTATTTGGATGCTTTCTTTAAATTCAGACCGGGGGATCTCTAGTTTCATTCTCCTGGGATCCCTCTTCAGAGTCTTGAGCCAATGCGTATTCATATATATCTGGGCTACATCCTCCAACTACTTAAATTGCACTAAGGCATCTGATCTAGTAACCAAAATATGGTTGTCAAATTGAGGGATCCCCAACCCTATCCAAAAAGTTGCAGCATCAAGAGACACCATGGGGGTGGGATACCTGGTCAGTTTCGGGGTTGCGAGCATGATGACCCGGATGAAAGAGTTGTAGTGCACTGCAAGTGTGAGAATTAACTTTGAGGCCTGCATCGAGCATGGGAAATAGGTAGCCTTGAGAATCCCCAAATCCCCGACGCTAATTGCCAGCAGATCCCTAGACTGTCACTGAATGTACATTATTTTAACCAGGGCCTGCATTTTGGCCCACATTCTGACGCTGGTGTTGGTAATCAATTAAACTTTGGAATCAATTTTTGATCCCATGATGGCGTTATCCTTCACGTATTTCATGGTGAGAGGCAATTTGTCTAAGGCCCTCTCTATTTTAGATTTGACGGCTGCCTTGGTGACCGTCGTGGAAGGAAGTTCCAGACTCCCAGGTGGTGAAGATGCAAAAGCCTCAGACATGATGAAAGTATACTGCTTTTAAAAACCTGCAAGGCAAGGTGACCATCAAAATTCATAGATAAATAATACTCTGGGATCCAGAGAACTTACCACCGCGACATTTGTTTTCCTAAAAAGTTAGTTTAGGTTAAAAATCCTGGAAAGTATATATATTGCAAACTTAGGAAATTAACCAATATCTGGGCCTAGGGGTCTCAACATATCTGACAAAAGTAATATGTGGGTTGGGTGAGGGAAAAATAACCAAGGTCTAGAAAACTAACTATTGGAAGGTGTGCACACAAAGTGCACTATTAGGCCCACGTGGACATCACGTGGCTCTACAATAAATAGGAGTTACAGCGATGGTGGCAGAGCCAACTATCCAAACGCACATAAAGTAGATGTCACTTGGACAGTTTTGAATGCATACATGGGACATAAATGGATCATTAAGGCTGGTTTATGGAGGAGAGAGAAAACCACCTAGTTGAAACCAGTTGAGAGCCAAGCTTCAACCAGGTGGTACTCTTCCCTAAACGAGCTCGCAAACATGGATAAAACATATAGAGTGTGACAAGCTTGACAAAAGACTGGATGAATATACACAAAATATACATCATATTCATAGTAGAGCCAAGAGGTATATACATGCAAAATTGGAAGGATATACACTAAAAACACCAAATTTATAGCAGAGCCAAAATGGAACGACTACCCTAAACAACAATGCACAAAATGTACAAGACTTTCATTATCTATAGAATATACTACACTTGCACAGAAGGCGGAAAACCCTCTAGCAGAGCTGACCCACCAATGGGTGGAAAAACTAGACAACCAAGACAAAAATGAAATGAGGAAACAAGACAAAAAATGCAAACAAACACCAACAGAACACAACGAAAAGCAAGAAAATGAAGGAGAGAAACCAAACACCAACCTGAAAACTAGAGAAAGGAAGGAAGGCAAGGTGGCTATGAAAGCTTTGCAATAACTTCTACCTTCCAGAGATCACCGCTCAAAACCAGAAACCACTCGAAATTGTTTAGAATAGTTCAGAATAGTTCACGCTAGATTCTCACTAAGATCGATGTGATATCACTCTGAAATCGCTCAAATTGCTTAAGTGTTTTAAACATGGTAATTATGAAAATGACAAGTGATTTCTATTTATACCCGAGGTAAAAATAAATTTACCTTTCCTTCCACAAACTCTAGACTCTAGGCCTGGGGATTCTGTGCGACCATACCTTCTTACGAGAAGAAGGCATCGTGGCAGAGAATCCCGGAGTCTGGGGTCCGGTTCCTAGACAAGGAATGACCAGCTCTAGGACTAGGTCCTGGAGACACAAGGGACAAAAACAAAAGCATAACTAACACCATGGGAAAGAAAACCCATAGAAGGAGAACAAGGAAACAAATGAAAAAGACAAGGCAAGAGCCAGAAGTAGAAAACAAGAAAGCGGGACCCAACATTTTGCACATTGTAGGGACAAGGATGCAGAGCATAAAAAATGGAAACTATCTGGGACAAATGACTTAGCGCATTCGAGAACTATAGAAGCTCTAGTTAGCAAAACTAGAACAAATCATTACTCAAAGCATCTTACCTGCAAAGAGTAACATGTCTAAGAAAATCTGGTCATACGTGATTTAGTCCATGATCTTTTCATCAGTGGTGAAGTGTGTGCTTTGGAAGGAAACCAAGCCGATGACCTCTGAGAGAAGTAGAGAAGAGGCACTAAGTATATCAAACCCTGAAGTCATCAAATTTTCTCATTTCTCCTGGAGACCAGAGTTTTGTCCCATTTCTTTTTCTTGTTATCTTGTATGTTTCTGGATGGGAGGGCGGTACTTCTTTCACCATCAAGCTTAAGCTTAGCTAAATTTAATGGAAGTACTTCTTTCACCCTTCTCCCCACCTTAATGCGCTGAATGGGGGAGAAAAAATCCAGACCCAGAAAGAATATTTTTAAAAGTTTAGACTTGGGTCAACCAACTAGTGCAACCAATCTACCCTCGATGTGTCTGATTACTTGTTCCTCACTTTTTATTTCACTGATTACTAGAATTCCAAAGATAAACCCAATGAAGATTACTCATAATGTACTACCAAACTTTCAAGATAAATTCAGAGACTAGACCATTTCCATCATGCTAACAATAGATTCTTAAGTTCACCATCACGTTGAGAGCAACATCCTGGAGACCAGATTTTATGTGATGCGTACCAATCCTCACAAGAGGGAGAGCAAAGTGTTGGAATCTGAAAAGAAGACAAGAAAATAAAAGATGACAAAAGAAAAAGTGTGGTCTTGAATGACGTCCAGCAAGACTATTTACAAGGCAAGGTATCTCCCAACAAGGCATTGGGAAAGAAATATTTACAAGCAAGAGAACTTTACATAAAATACAAGTTTGGGCAAACCAACCTTATTTAAAATAGTGTTTGAGAAACTATCTATTGATGGGAAATGGGATAGGTTCTCAAGTCATGGTGTTAAGGTGGTAGGTATTTTCCCCACAGATCTCCAAGATTAGGTATGGTCTGAGCCAGAGCCATTGGAACTTGGTGTGCTTTCCTTTCTTTTCCCGGGCCTTGTCTCATAGCAGGACCAAGTCTGAAATCTGAAAGGCCTTGTATTGGGCTCTATGGTCAAACCATCATTTTACAACTACTTGGTGATGTGTGAAATGTTCAAGGAATACATCTCATTGATCCTCCATCCACACCAGATTCAAGAGCCGAACCTCCACAATGTTATCCCAGCTGTCGAATTCCTGCATAAACTGCAAAATTGGGATCTATAAGTTGATTGGGAACACTGGGTTCTGGCCATAAACCAAATGGAATGGGGACATTCCTAGGGTGGCCTTAATTTTAATGTGATCTTCCCAGAGTGTGAATCTCAGCTTTTGGTGTCAATCCTGAGGATTCTGTTCTAGCAGGTGTTTGATCACTTTAAGAAAATTCTTGTTTGTTGATTCGGCAACACTGTTCCCCTAGGGGTAATAGTTACTAGAAAAATTTAGAGTGATCTTCCAATTATATGTCCATTCAAGTAGTTGCACCAAAGAAAACATTGGACCAATGTCGCATACTATAGCAAAGGGCATTCCAAATCTTGTGACGATGTCTTCTTCTAGGAATTTGATGACTACATCTGCCATGTTGTTTTTGCAAGCTATGGCTTCAAACCACCGGGTGTAGTAATCGGTTGTGGTTAAGATGTATCAATGGTTGGAAGATGAGTTGGGTTGATTTCCCTGATAAATTCAAATGTCCATTGGGTGAAAGGCCTAGCCTCAAAGACTGGTTGTAAGGGCATTGTCGGTTTAAACTCATGATGTGCCACGGTTTGGCAAGTATGGCATCTTTAGACGTGAGTGTAAATATCTTTGAATATGCAGGGCCAATAATATCCAGCCTAGAGGATTTGATGGGTGGTGGCATCGGCTAAACCATGCCTGATTCTAAACTACCCATGGAACTCTTCAATCATTTTCGCAACTTGGTCCCTGTTAATGCACCGAAGTTACACTCTCTCATAGTCCCTATGGTAAAGCATGGAGTTTTTGATCATGAAGTGAGAACTTTTCATCTGCAAATCGTGGTGTTTGTTGGGAGGTAACACCTTTAGGCATCTATTGTTTAAAAATAAGTACACTATATTAGTGTACCACGAGTCTTGAGTGATAGACTCCACTGTGTAAGTCTGACATTCTATGTGGGGGGTTTCTTCTGCCATCAGGGTTTCTTCTGCCATCGCTTGACTTAGTCCCTAGCCTCAGACTATCTTCATGGGTTACATTTCCAAGTCATACTCCTGGAGGATGGCCATCCATTTCTCCTACCTTTCACCCAATTCACTCTACATTAGCAGAGATTTCACAGCCTGGTCCTGAATGATAGCATGCACCTTACTCTGGACAATATAATGCCTGAATTTCTTTATAGCGTGAACAAGGGAAAATGCCTAATTTTTCAATGATGAGTACTAGACTTTAGCGTTCTTGAAGGGGGAGCTCATGAAAGATATTATTCATTCTTCCCCTTTGACCTTTTGGGTTAATACTGTCACTGCAGAATCTGGTGAAGCAAAGGAGTAAATATAAAACAAGAGGGAGTAGTCCGGACTAGCCAGGATGGGTGCCTCCATTAGTGTTTGTTTAATTTGGTTGAATTCCCACTTTGCCTCAGGACTCCACTCAATTTTGGTATCCCTTTTCATCATTTCATTGAGTGGCTTAACTATCTTGGTGAATACCATGATGAACTGCCAAACAAAATTAATCTTTCCGAAGAAAGATCGCATCTTTTTCTTGTTATCGAGTATTTGTATATTTAGCAGCACTTCAACTCTCTCTGGGTGGATGGATATACCCTTCTCGGAGACAATATGCCTAAGAAACTTCCCTTCAGTGACCCCGAATATGCACTTCTTGGGGTTGAGGGATATTCCATACCGGTGACATCTCTCACAGATCTAGGCAAGGTGGGTGGAATGGTCACGCCTGTCCTAGGAAAAGATGGTCAAATCATCCATGTAGATGATTATGCAATGGTTCACAAGGCCCTCGAATGTAATGTCTATAGCATTTTGAAAAGTGGCCCCTACATTAATCAATCCAAAGGGCATTCTCTGATATGCAAACATTCCCCACTTGGTAGTGAACGTCATTTGCTCCCTATATTCATACTTAACCATGACTTTGTTGTATCCGGAGTACCCATCTAAGAAAGAAATCATTTGGGATCCATTCATTATATGCAACACATCATCCAACAAGGGGAGAGGGTGATTATCCTTTTTTGAGGCTCTATTAAAATTTTATAAATCCACGCAAAGGAAAATTTTGCCACTCTTCTTTCTAATAGGGACCAAATTGGAAACCCACGTAGTGTGCCAAATTAGAAAGATTATTTGGGGTGACAGCAATTTCTCTGCCTCTTAATGAATCAGAGGCTCAATCAGCGGGTTGACTGGTCATTGCTTTTGCCAAAAGGGCTTAGCATCAAGTTTTAGGGGGATGGTATGAGTCATAATGGAAGTGTCGTATGTTTTCAAATCCTCATATCCCCATGCGATCATGTCTATATATTCTCAAAGAACCGTGAGAATCTTCTCTTTCTCCTTAGGGGAGCAGGAGGTGCCAATGTGTATCATATTTTCTTCACCGGGATGGCTAATGTTTACTTTCTCAAATTCTCCTCCCTCAGAGGAGGATGAAATCTTTTCTTAGCCCTGAGGGTCCAAGTCAAAGATAAATTCAAGCGCGGCCATCCCCTTAGGGATGGTGTTGGTAGGTAGGTCCATGATCCCATCATCTTCATCACCCTGCCTAGTATCATCATGGTCTCATTCCTCCACTATCTGGTCCTTGAAGACACCCAAATTGGCCATGAATGCCAGGATATGCTGGTCCACCTCAAAAATCTGAAAGTGGGTGACATTATCTGGAATGGACAAGGTGGGGATCATGTCAACAGAAAATCTTCAGAGTTGTCAGCTGGCCATGGGCTCAAGTGTGCCTGCGAAAATAGCAAGGGAATTTGGGACATAATTCTATCGCTAGGGAATAAGATCAATGTCGAAGGCATCAAAATCTTCAATAAGACTCCAAGCCTGTTTGTGGTATGCGGCCAGTCTTTTATCATGACATGTATACTGACTTTGGACCGGTTTGACAATCAACTCTGAATCACCAAGAGCCTGGAGGCGGGTGATTCCTTTTGTTAATGCAAATAGGAGTCTGAGGACCAAAGCCTTGTACTCCATAACATTATTTGTGCAGTTAAACTGCAACCTATAAGATGCAAGGAAGGATTTCCCTTACGGGTTGATTAATTCTACTTTGGCCCCATAGCCTTTTTTGGATCGGGACCTATCAAACTTAAGGGTCCATAGTTTGTTACTTGTATTCTGGAGCTGGGGAGAGGGAGTAGTATTTGGATTTCCTTTGGGAGACTTGGGAGGAGCTTCCTCCTACACTATTGGTGCATGGGTGAGGTTTTCCTCTGGAGGGGTTTGGAATTGAGATCCCTAGGGAAATTGCACTGAAGAAGTGCTTCTAGTAGGAATACTGGGTTCTGAGGAATCAACTATATGTTCTTTGTTTTGAAAGGCATCGATGTGCTAGGTAGGGATGGAAAGGCAAGGCTCACACTCTAACTCTGAATTTTTTTGATAGTGTACTCGGTACCAAGTGCCAGACAAGAGTGTAGCGGATGTTGCTGCGGCACCCTGAGAGTTAACCTCAACCCTCAACTTTCCTTCTAGGTCCTAGGTTCTTTGCAGGACTATGGGATCCTCCTCGGGGGTGAAATCAAACACTAAGATTTTGAAGGGTTGGTACACCCTGGGGGAAGTCTCAGAGAAGAAGACCTCGTTAACCCTCCTGACTTCGGTAAGGGCTTACTTCATCTGGGGCTGACTCTCAACCTGGATCTTGTTTGATTCTCTTTCCTAGGGGAGCCATAAGTGGGAGAAGTTAGATAAAAAGTATCCATTCAAGGACTTAGACCAATTTTGACTTAATAAAATCCCATAAGTCTCTGGGATGTCCACCACTTGGATATCGATTATGCTGGCTATTCTGGGGTCCTAGATAAGCTGTATCCAGATATTCTTCAATTCTCCCACCATTTTCATAGTAGTTTTATCCAATTGAATCACTGCACCATTAGATGGGGTGGGACAGAGTCTGAGCTTCTGGCATATGGATAGGGTCATGATGTTTCTTGAAGCCTAGGAGTCTACTAGGCAGTTGTGTATGTTTTTACCTTGTATATTTAGGCCTAGTAGGAATGGAGGATCTTCATAATTTCCCTGGAAGATAGCCATGTTGGCATCCTCAAAAGAGATAGTCTTGGGCAGGCAATTGAAAAATTCTAGGTTTCCCAAGAGCTTCAAAAGAGACTTCTTCTGCATGGGATAGTTTAGCAAACCTCCATCAAGGTCATGGAGGTGGTGGTTTGTTCTAACTCCTTTGTGATGTCAAACCTTCCTCTCAAGAATTGGTGGCTTTTCTAGACCAGGTCTTTCTCTTGGTTAGAGCTAGAACCTTTTAGAGGGACATGCCAGTCAGTTGTATTATCCTAGGGAGGAGTGTCCTTGGCAAGAGGTGTTGGCATGTAAATTGGTCCTTTACCAGCTTGGCTCCAAGTATTGTAAGGATTTCACAGGTTGGTGAAGGCATTGGCCTCAAAGGCCGGAATTGATTCATCAAAGAATCCCTATAATTTGAATTCTTCTTCTTCTCGAGAGGATCCAAAGAAGATGGTCTCACAGGTGAATGCACTATGATTTGACTCTTGCACAAAAGGCTCTGGGGGACTATGATTAGATGATTGTTGCCTGTCCATCTGGGAAATCATGATGACGTTCTCTAATGTGGCATAGTTTACCTCATTGTCGGAGCCTATGTCATGCAATCTACACCAATTGGTCATGGGCTAGAAGTCTTTGACTGGTGTAAAATGTGATGGTCTAGCACCACTTTGATTGGCATTTTGGTTTGGAGGTGAACCTTTGATGTTCGCGTTATTGTTCTATTGTTTTTGGTTGGGTTGAGACCCACTGTTGAAGTTTCTTCCTCCAACAATGTTGCTTCATTGGCTAGAGAAAATATTCCCTCTTTGGGAATTGGAATTCTAGGGTATGTAAGACCCTGCCTTCAGCTGACCCATGTCCATAGTCAGGGTGGAAAAAATTCACCAAAGGGATTCAACCTCGGTGGTCAACTGAGTGTTTGCATCATAGTGTGATGGTTGTTGTTGTTGGTTCCCTAGGAAGGCAGCAATATTTGTCAGAATCAAGGGCGGTAATCCTCTAGCTGTAGGCGAATGAAAGAAGGCCACTCCAGGTGGTTTTGTCTAAGGTTGTTGCATCTGTTGCGGCTAGTTCCAAGGGAAGGATTCAAGGCTTGGAATTGATTGAGTCTGTGATGGATAAACATACCGGGCCTGCTAGTCTATCAGCGGGGGTGGGGGATTCATTGCCATTGTAGGGGCACCCATTACCAGGTTGGGGTTATATCCCTTGGTGTACGCAGCTCCACCAGGGATCATGTTGAAGGGCATACTCTACCCAATCCTACCTAGGGATTTGTTGAGGCCATGAGATAGCTCTAAGGCTAGGTTCTAAATCTTTGCCAAAGTATCCCAATCACCGCTGGTTATTGTTCTCTAGAGGAGAGTGGCAACAAAGGGGTCCATCGCATTGAGATAGGTCTGTATGGTTACTTTTAGGGATGGAATGAAAGGGTCTGTGCATCGCTTCAAGGTGCGTTGGAACTGATGATTGAATACTGCAAGGGGTTCATTTGGTTCCTTTTTGATGGAAATAAACTAGTTGTAGGACCAAGATAGGTCCACATGTATGTAAAAGGAAGCCAAGAAGGCCTCCTCCATGTCTTGCCAACTATTGATGGATTTTGCAGGAAGGTTAAGGTACTAGTTTAGTTCACCCTATCCCAAGGATAGGGGAAACATCTGGGTCACAACATCTTCATGTTGGATCCGATGTCGGTTCATGGCATCTTTGTATGCCTGTAAGTGTTCTTCTATGGTTCATGAGCCTAGGTGTTCATATCATGGGAAAATATTCTATGGGTGTGAGGGTGAGTCATTGGCTGCACCTGGAAAAGTTCCCATTGGGGACCCTGTATTACCGAAGTATGCATCCATTTGGGGAACTGGATTTTGAGTAGGTTGAACATTAGTCCCTAGGGTTGTCTGGGAAGTTTGGATATTCTGAGGTACACTAGATCCCTAGACAATAGTGGCTAGTGTGATTTTTGGGGTCCATTTCTTTCAAGAAAGAGGCTTGAGTTTGACAAACCTTTTAGGGTTTGGGGCTGACCTAAGGATTCTCTCAAATTTTTCTAGGGAGAAAGACCCAATCCCACTAAAGGCTTGACTCCTACAACTATGGCTTGGGGAACCCTCAGGAGATATAAAATCAAAATCTTGAGAGGGGGATGAGTTCATGCCCTCCTTCTAGTGCCAGTTTCTATTGACAGGACTCTTGTGACCGGGTCCACCAGCAGATGTAAGTTGTCATCAGGTACCGGGGTACTGGCCAAGTTTGCCTATAAAGGTTTTCTAGGGAAATGAGATTCCCTAGGCCTCCAAGCACTTGGGAGTCAGGTCTCGACGGTGCGGGGCTTGATTGGGAGATGTGACTATTTTTGAGGGAGATAGCTGGTTATCTTCAACTCATTTTCTCTCGGGATTCAAGAAGGTGAGGTTTCTCCAAGCATTCTTACACTTAAAAAATAAACTAAAAAGGATCCTGTAGGGTTAGAAATATTTCATCTACCTATAGTCATGTTGAACATCCAAAACATCAACAATACTCTAACACACTATACTAAATACCAAAAAAATATACAACCATCAGTTCATATTTCATCAGTGGTAAGGGAAAGGAGGTCGTTAATCTACTTTAAGTGTCAGAGAAAAGGACATGAAGAACACAAAGCATAAAATACCATCAATCCAGAAGACAGAATGCCAACAACATCATTGCAAGAACTCTCCCTTCCTCATTAACATTTCTTCCAGCAAGCACTGGTGCGTGGTATAATGGTGGCTCCAAGGGAGCATCTAACTACTGAAAGCTTAAAGACTAAGGAGCATTGAGCTCTGCAACTAAGAAATGAAATATTGCTTTTCTATTACTATGGACTACAAAATCATCAATTTTGCTGACCATTGGAATGGGGTCAGACTTACAATTTATACACATACACATTTAACCCTAACCCTAACTCATGTTATATTTGTACAATAAAATATATTGTTTAGTGGCTGGTACTACCTATGCCACTGTACAAAATACCTAGAGACAGAATAGGCCTGTCATGTCAGAAGAAAAAGATGAGAGGCAGAATGGAAGAATCAGCCTCGAGAAGAGAGCTAAGAAGAAGAAAGAAGAAATATGATCCCCTAGGGATCGAGGCTACATGCCTCATAAATTGGAAAAGTGGCACCCCATCTCTGATGGGCCAGGTGTAATGTTGAAACAGCACTTGGGGAAGACCACCTGTCAGAAAACCCCTTGCTGATCTGACGTGCCTTGATGTAGCTATCTACCTTCTGACAACCTTTACTAACTGCTCTTAAAGTGACTGGTCGGCCTTAGGGACCGGGACATGGATCACTTAAAAGAATACAAAATATGGGATCCGGAACTTTCATTCCGAAAGAATAAAGAATTCAAAACACTTAGGTTTTCTCTAGCCCTTGGAGAAAATTTATTGCTACTTATTGTCATTGAAGGTTTGGAGAAGATGGGAAATTCCATCTTCATCAATATCTTTAAGGCCACCCTACCGGTACTTGGCCACCTCAATCTGCTCCCCCCAAGTCTGGGACATTTCCCTTAAATTCATTAGCCATCTTGGCCACATCATGACCACTGAGTATCATGCAAGTTATTCACATCATTTGGGCTCCATCTATTCCCTCCAGGGATTGATACCTTGAATCCATTAGTTCATCAAACTTTCCCAGGACATACTCCTCCAGCGTGCATGTATCAGTGATAAATGGATTAGCTCTGGAGACCTTCATAACAAAAGAATTGTATAAATTAAAAGAATATTGCACTACATTAATCTTATCCCTCAAAGTCCCCACCAGTTGCTTGATTACCCCTAATGTGAGGTCATCTAGAGTGTTGGGTCCTCACAAACTCAAATGACTCCTCCCCCAAAATTCTGGACTCAGGATCAATCTCCTCTCCAAGGCCAAGGAGCTCTTCTAACTCAACCTTCCATTCCTCATAATTTTTGATGTCTACCTCCCATATACTAATGGTGGTCTCAGCCTGATGTAATACGTGGCGGGCCACATACAAGTCTAGGATTGTGAACATTAGGAAACATTAGACATTTCCTAACTGCAAGGTGACCCACTCATCAACCACTTGGGCCTTCTTCTTCATTGCCTGTAGTGAATCTATGTCACTCTGCGGTAATGTCACATCAGATGTAGAGGCCTCTAGAGAAATAACATTGATAGGCCAGGCTAGCTCAGTTAGCAACCCCATGAGGTTTGCATTTTTCTCCTTTTCTTCCTTGAGATTTTGAGCCTCCTTTTCATAGCGAGCCTCCACTACCTTGGCTGCCTCTTTTAACATGTCTACTTCACCCTATTTTCCTCTCTTCCCCAGTGATATCTCTGTGATGTTATAATCTTTGGCTTCAGTCATTGCTTCGTCTACGTCTGAGGGAAGGTGTCACTATTACTATGACTATTTCTCCACCCGTCTCGGTCTGAAGGGTGTGGACTATCCGGGATTTCTTGGTCTTTGGTGGGTTTTGCACCTAAACCATCATCTCTACCAAAGAAACATGGGCTCAGGGTGTTGATGGTGGGGCCTTTCTCTTGTGAGATTCTACCAACCACTATGGTGGGTGGGGTGGCTTTGTAGCCAAAACCTATTCCTATAAGTTCTCCCCAATTTCCTATTGTACCCCCTCAGTAACATGAGCCTTTTTTAGCTCCTTCTCTGTATCCTCTATCTCACTGGAAATATTTTCTTTGGTGGTATCTATATCCTTTGCCCCACCATCTGTATCCTCAGTAATTTTTGGATCCTCATTGGTTTCTTTGGGGTTTTCTTCTTCTTCTTGTTGCTACTCTTCCTCAGCTTCTATGGCTAGAGTGTCTTCCTCCATTGGTACATCCTTGGGTAATGGGGGAGGCAATGGGCCAAGGTTCAACATTTGGGCCGCAATGATTACCTCCCTAAATGTTGGCTTCAGGAGCGGCATTTGGAGCACGACAATTAGGGTCACAGTTGTTCCTGAAGGTCCAATTTCTCCAAACAATGCCATCTGCTCACTTTGTTGCTATTTCCCTGAGACTCCCATATCCTATACCTCTAGGACTTCAGAGGCTATCTCTTTTTTTTTCCCTTTCTCTTCTTCCATTTTTTCTTCCTGCTCTTTCACAGGTTCTTGTTCTGGAGCTTCCTCCTGTTCTAGGATTTCAGCCTCTGTCTGCTCAATGTCCCCCTGCAAATTTCCAAACTTGTTAGTTCTAAAAACATCATCAAATTAATCTCGATGGGGAGGATTTTCCAAGACATGAGTGGGATTTGGTTCCCTCTCTGACTCCGGGGAGTCAGAAGAAAGGATCTCCACTTGTGGGATCTAAGGTATCCCCAGCTTTGGTTTTGTCTTCAACTTTGGATTAAGCCTCTTCTTCCTCCTAGTGACCAAAGGTGGCCCTACTTCCCTTAGGACCTACTCCTCTTCTAGATCCACTCCTATTTCTTTGACCATTAGTGTTTCTAGGGAAGGGGAAGAGGGAGGTCGAATGGGTCCAGTCATGAGCACAGGAGTATCCAACCATGTGATTAACTTCTCCTTCATCTACTGGGAGGCTTCTATTTATTGCTTCAGTTGTTCTTGTACGGGGATCTCCTACATAGTTGGGATCTCCATTATTATTTTTCCCCTTTCTTCTCCTTGTGAAGAAGTTCTGGCCCCAAGGGTTAGCTTTGGTACTGGCTGGACAGCCCTGTGGGTACTCCTAGGGCATACTCTCCTGAAATATGCATGGCTATGCTCGATCACAATGTGGGTAAACTCCTCAGTGGTGGGCCCCTCCTGGGCATTCTAGTCTACCAGTGGGAGGGCCAACTTATCAATCCCCTTTGCTTTGTACTGGGGGTCTATTATGGAGCCGGCATCCAAGAAGTCATCCAGAAATTTCTAGAGCTTTAATCTTTCCATCATTCCCATAGTCATTCGGACGTAATGCCAGCTCTGGATTTCAAATTCATCCTATAAATCCTCCTAGAAGTCCTCCATGTGATATTGGTGGGGCTCGAATGACTAGGGAAGTGCCAATGAAATTTTTCCATTTGGATCAAAGTTCTTTCACACCAAATAAAATCATGCCAGGTTCAAGCTCTTAAGCTTTTTGTCTGCCTCTTTGGCTATGGCCAGACTGCATGAGTAATTCCCACAAGTGATTGGGAATGGAATGTTTGTCACCTTCTTCAAGGTGTACAATGTGTGCAATTCCAAAATTTTCCTGCAATACTCCAGGAGGATTATCTTGTTCCCACAATGTTTGGGTAACATGTAAGGTTTCCCAGAGAAGTCGATTACCCTTATGTATGTATGCTGCTAGAATTGTATATAATAATGGCCATAAATTCTAACCAGATCCATTGCCTCTATGGAGAGGTGGTACCCTACATCCTGGGTAGGTGTGAGTAGGTTGTAGTAAATGAAGGCATCGTTAACCCAATAGAAAATGGGGAAACTAGCCTCCCATTGGATTTGTGAGAAATAATCCCAAGGAGCCTTCTAACCTAGGCCAATCCTAGGTACACCTATTGTGAGTAACCCATTGGTGTGGGGTCATTGTTGTGCTAGGGTCCAGAGAACATAGGAATTCATATAGAAGTTCCACTTTTGGACCACCTGGAGGAACTGAGAATCCACATGGTTTGAAATAATGGTGGCCCAATCGAAGTACTCCCCACAGGTGGAAATGCCAAGAAAGAAGTAGTACATCCACCCTATGAATTCTCAGGCATGTGGTTTCCCAAAGATCTAGGAAAGTGCTATCATCCCCATCTAGATGCTTTCTTTAAATTTGGACTAGGGGATCTCTAGTTTCATTCTCTTGGGGCCCCTCTTCGGAGTCTTGAGCCAATGCATATTCATATATATTTGGGCTGCATCCTCCAACTGATTAAATTGCACTAAGGCATCTAATCTAGTAACCATAGTGGGGTTGTCAAATTGAGGGATCCCCAACCCTATCTGAAAAGTTGTGGTGTCAAGAGACACCATGGGGGTGGGATACCCGGTCAGTTTTGGGGCTGCGAGCATGACGGCCTGGATGGAAGAGTTGTAGTGCACTGCAAGCATGAGAATTAACTCCGGGGCCTACATTGAGCATGGGAAATAGGTGGCCTTGAGAATCATGAAATCCCTGATGCTGATTTCCAGTGGATCCCCAGACTGTCGCTGAATGTACATTATTTTAACTAGGGCCTGCATTTCGGCCCACATTCTGATGCTGGTGTCAGTAATCAATTGAACTTTGGAATCACTTTTTGATCCCACGATGGCATTATCCTTCATGTATTTCATGATGAGAGGCAATTTCTCTAAGGCCCTCTCTATTTTATATCTGACGGCTGCCCTGGTGACCGTCGTGGAAGGAAGTTTTTGACTCCCGGGTGGTGAAGATGCAGAAGCCTTAGACATGATAAAAGTATACTACTTTTAAAAATCTACAAGGCAAGGTGACCATCATAATTTGTAGATAAATAATACTCTAGGATCTGGAGATCTTACTACCGCAGTGTTTGTTTTCCTGAAGAAGTTAGTTTAGGTTAAAAATCCTGGAAAGTATATATATTGCAAACTTAGGAAATTAACCAATATTTGGGCCTAGGGGTCTTAGCATGTTTGACAAAAGTAATATGTGGGTTGGGTGAGGGAAAAATAAATAGGGTCCAAAAAACTAACCGTTGGAAGGTGTGCGCAAAAAAGTGGACTGTCAGGTCCACGGGGATGTCACGTGGCTCTGCAATAAATAGGAGTTATGGTGATGGTGGCGGAGCCAAATGTCTGAATGCATGTAAAGCGGAGGCCACTTGGATAGTTTTTAATGCATACGTGGGACATAAATGGATCATTAAGGCTAGTTTATGGAGGAGAGAGAAAACCACCTGGTAGAAACTAGCTCAGAGCCAAGCTTCAACCAGGCGGTATTCTACCCTGTAGGAGATTGCAAACACGGATAAAATAGACAGAGCATGACGAGCTCAAAAAAATACTAGGAAAATATACACAACATATACATCATATTCATAGTAGAGTTGAGAGGTATATACATGCAAAACTAGAAGGATATACACTAAAAACACCAAATTTATAGCAGAGCCAAAATGGAATGACTACCCTAAACAACAATGCACAAAATGTACAAAACTTACATTATCTATAGAATATACTACACCTGCATAGAAGGCGGAAAACCCTCTGGCAGAATCAACCCACCAACGGGCGGCGAAACCAGATGACCAAGACAAAAATGAAACGAGGAAACAAGATGAAAAACACAAACAAACACCAACAGAAAACAACAAAAAGCAAGAAAATGAAGGAGAGAAACTAGACACCAACCTAAAAACCAGAGAAAGGAAGGAAGGCAAGGTGGCTATGAAAGCTTTATAATAACTTCTACCTTCCAAAGATCACCCCTCAACACCAGAAACCACTTGCAATTGTTCATAATAATTCGGAATAGCTCACGCTAGATTCTCACTAAGATCGTTGTGATATCGCTCTAAAATCGCTCAAATTGCTTAAGTGTTTTAAATGTGGTAATTGTGAAAATGACAAGTGATTTCTATTTATACCCAAGGTAAAAATAAATTTACCTTTCCTTCCAAAAAATCTGGAACAAGCCGACCTCCAGACTCTGGGCCCAAGGGATTCTGTGTGACCATACCTTCTTATGAGAAGAAGGCATCGTGGCAGAGAATCTCAGAATCTGGGGTCCGGTTCCTAGACAAGGAATGACCAGCTCTGGGACCGGGTCCCAGAGACACAAGGAAAAAAAACAAAAGTAAAACCAACACCACGGGAAAGAAAATCCAAAGAAGGAGAACAAGGAAACAAAGGAAAAAGATGAGGCAAGAGCCAGAAGCAGAAAACAAAAAAGGGAGACCCAACATTTTGCACACAAAATGTAGGGACACGGATGCAAGGCATAATAGATCCTTTAGCATAGGGCTTGGGATGGTAATATCCTATCTAGGGGATAGTATTGCATGCATGTGCAAGATAAAGGAAAGCCAATATGGGCCCTTATATTGCTTCTTTTACCAGAAGTATAGTAATGCGTAAGTGTGGTATGTTGCTTGGATATGTGCTTGTAGGTTACTAAGTAGTGTTTCCCTCAAAATCTTTGGTCGATACTGCCTCTTATGTGTTCGATTTCAAATGCATTGTTCTAGGAATGATATTCTAGATTTATTTATTTTCTTAGTGGAGCTTTCAACATGTTGTGTGGGCTAGCATCGTTTAGGTATTTCTTTTAACTAGAATTAGTCACCAACTATTGTATCTATTTCTTTGATAATTGTTACATTAGATTTATTATTGAAATGAGCTCACTTTGAAATTTATTTCTGGAATTTAATTATCACAAATGGGACTTTTACTTTTCGACCATGGTGACTATTCTGAATGTTTTTCTTGTGTTGGCCAGTCCTATCTTTTGTGATTTTACCAGTCCCAATGTGGGCCACTTATAGTTTGTATAAGGGAGAACATCAAGGAGAATGTACTATTTTTCCTTGTCGAGTAATACTAAACTTAGGAGATAGGACCTCAACTCTACTTATGAATGGTATAGTAGGATTGGTAATTCTTTTAGACTTGTAAGCAAGCACTTGTCAGTAATTATGCTAATGCATGGTGGCTCAAGCTATATCAAACATACAAATTGAATTTGGCCATGAATGAGGGTGCATACCCAATTATGTGGTTTTGGAAAGTATGTATCATGAAAGGAGGGTTCTAGGGGCATGATGATTATATTTCAAGGATAATTGGATGTTCCAACAATCACTTTCAGAGTAAAGATTAGAATCAACGTATGAATGTTACTCTGATTGATGACCTTTTAGATCTTATTCGGCATTAGTCAAGTATTAAAAACTTGGCATTAGGATTTTAAAATCCATGCTCTGTAGAGTTCCTTCATGTCTTAATTAGAGGACTTGTTATGTACACTTCTCTTAGAAATACTATGGTGAATAGTCAGGAATGATCTAGTCCGCTTGTGATTTTTACCCGTATGGTGGGCCCTGATGATCCTATGATGATGTAATGATTAAACCATTATCTTCATTTTAGATATGAGTAAGTTCTTTTTAGGTTTCCTTTTCACTCTAGGTGAGACTCCGTGTTAGACATTTGGGGTACTAGAGGATAAATTGTTAAGCAACATTCCTAGCAGTGTGATGGAGGAGCACGAAAGCTCTTAGGGATAGGTTACCCTGTTTTGATTTGGTGTGAATATGGGAGTAAGAGGATGTCCAATTTATGGATCCATTGCCACCTGGTATAAGGTAAGAATAGGGTTCAGTAGGGAAAATGAGCATGTTCCCTAGAATGAGAGATCTCTTAGCACCAATAGTTCATGTTTCTCCTACATTAGGGAGATTTAGTTGTGCCCTATTTATTCCATCAAATGGAAGGAGTGCATTTGATCTCTAATTTAGTAATCATCCTTGCACTCTAGAGAAGATCTTATTTGTGTGTATTTTGTTTGAGACACTAGGTTTGAGGAGAATTTACAAGATTCTAATGAGATGTAAGGGGTACTTCAAGTGAACATAGTAGTGCCTTACTATTAATCTAGGTAATTATGCAAACATTTTTGGAGTCAATAAACTTGAAATTTCTTAACACTACAAACTAAGAAGGCCTATTCTGACTGTTTTTCTTGTGCTAGCTAGTCCTATGTTTTGTGCTTTTACCAGTCCCAATGTGGGCCACTTATAGTTTGTATAAGGGAGAACATCAAGGAGAATGTACTATTTTGCCTTGTCAGGTAATACTAAACTTAGGAGATAGGATCTCAACTCTACTTATGAATGTTATAGTAGGATTGGTAATTCTTTTAGACTTGTAAGCGAGCACTTGTCGATAATTATGCTAATGCATGGTGGCTCAAAATATATCAAACATGTGAATTGAATTTGGCCATGAATGAGGGTGCATACCTGATTGTGTTGTTTTGGAAAGTATGTATCATGAAAGGAGGGTTCTAGTGGCATGATGATTATAGTTCAAGGATAATTGGATGTTCCAACAATCACCTTCGGAGTAAAGATTAGAATCAATGTATGAATGCTATTCCAATTGATGACCTTTCAGATCTTATTCGGTATTAGTCAAGTATTAAAAACTTGGCATTAGGACTTTCACGTCCATGCTCTTTGGAGTTCCTTCATGCCTTGATAAGAGTACTTGTTATGTACACTTATCTTAGAAATACTATGATGAATAGTTGGGAATGATCTAGTCCACTTGTGATTTTGACCCGTATAGTGGGCCTTGATGATCCTATGATGATGTAATGATTAAACCCTTATCTTAATTTTAGATATGAGTAAGTGCTTGTTAGGTTTCTTTTTCACTCTAGGTGACACTCCGTGTTAGATATTTTGGGTACTAGAGGATAAATTGTTAAGAAAAATTCCTAGCAATGGGATGGAGGAGCACAAAAGCTCTTAGGGATAGGTTACCTTTTTTTGATTTGGTGTGAATATGGGAGTAAGAGGATGTCTGCTTTATGGATCCATTGCCACCTGGTATAAGGTAAGACTAGGGTCCAATAGGGAAAATGAGCATGTTCCCTAGAGTGAGAGATCTCTTAGCACCAACAGTTCATGTTTCTCCTACATTAGGGAGATTTGGTTGTGCCCTTTTTATTTCATCGAATGGAAGGAGTGCATTTAATCTATAATTTAGTAAGCATCCTTGCGCTCTAGAGAAGATCTTATTTGTGTGTATTTTGTTTGAGACACAAGGTTTGAGGAGAATTTATGAGATTCTAATGCGATGTAAGGGGTACTTCAAGTGAACATAGTAGTGCCTTACTATTAATCTAGGTAATTATGCAAACATTTTTGGAGTCAATAAACTTGAAAGTTCTTAACACTACAAACTAAGAAGGAGCTTGGAGAAAAAAATTCATCTTTGGATGCCCCTGATTACTATTGAGGATTGCTATGTACCTTGGGTGACTGAGACCTTGGAGTACATGTTTTATAGCTTGCATTGTATCCTTGAGTATATCACTATGTCAATATACTGGTACTCTCTTTTCATGTGTGGTAAATTGCTCAACTAACATTAAACTTGTGGGTTAGGAAACCTCCATTTGTGCTCACATTTGGTTTAGATATAGTCACTACACCTTGATGTGCTACCTTTGGTTTGGTGCATCGGCTTCTAGGAGTAAGCATGGTCCTTGGGGGGATGATGTAGAGCCTCCCTTGTTTCCCTTCTATGATTGACAATCTGTGGGGCATGGATTGAGTTTTTTTATTGCATTTTAGACCTTGTAGTACCCTCGTGATACTATACCCTTGAGGAGATCTGTGCCTACCTAATTAGTAAGACCTTCCTTTCACTTGAGATGCATTGTGAGGTTCCAATATGTTTTGATATGCTTGGTTGAGATGATCTAGTGATGTTGTGATAATCTTATTAAAGGTGTTTATGTGAATCACTCGATCCAATTTAGCCTTGTTCTCATTTTGTCACTATCCCCATTGTTGTGCTTGAAACTTTAGAGAGACCTTGCTTGGGTCAGCATAGCAATTCCTCTATCCATAAGGACCTAATATGTGAACCCCTTTATGATACATTATGGAATAATGTATTTTGGGATAAGAATGGACTTTGATGTACGATATAGCTTCCTACTCATGTTAATGGTTCAACAAAAACATAATGTTGCATTAGGGATTATTGATTTACTGATTTTCATGACTAGCAGTTAAGTGTTTGAATACCGTGGATTCTATTAGAATAAGGAAATTAAGTTCACAATGGATAATTTATGATTCTGATATATGATAGGTGCTTATACGTTATTATCGTAGGAACACAAACTGATAATTTGAGTTGATTTGTGATTGTATGTAGAGATGTTCATTTAATAATAAAAAGGGAATTGCAATTAAATAATAGATTGGTTAAATTAAAAGGATAACATGGGAATGTTATGATGAATTATCATTATATGCACTGTGTTGAGTAGGATTAAATTATCATTAAGATGACACAATTAGGATTAACTACACTGAGATGTGAATTGCGATTTGAAGTAAAATTGATGACAATCAAAATTGTATGATGATTCAATGGGTACCAATGTTTTCATGAAATAATTGATTTGGGAATACTATTTTCAAATTATTGGTAAATCATGTGGTATAGGTTGTAAATGACATATGTTAAAATGTTGTTCATTATGTATATCAAATTTTATGTATGATTAGTTTCATTGGACTACAAATATTTAATTTTAGTGTGTAGGGAATTTGACCATGGGAATAAATTAGGGAACCAAACATAGGTATACGTGAATTCAGTCAAAACCAAGGTTGTGTCTAATAAGAGAAAAGACCTTTTTGTATCGTGATTTAATTTGTAAACTCAAATGTTTTATTGTTTGAATTTAGTTCATAAACATTATTTTTATATTTAGTTCTTTGTGCTTTATGCTCAAGTGGATATGTCATGTGTCTAATGATGTGTAAGTGTTTCTATGTGTCACTTGACACTTGTGTATGTACTTAAGACTGAGACATGTCAACTTGGGGATTGTGTACCCACCTACCTAGATTAGTACCATAGTAGATCCCCATGTGCTTTCCTTAGTTAGGGAGCCAAAGGTACAATTGAATTTTGTGAGTATGCTTTAAGTGGATTTTTGGGGGATTAGAAAAGTGCTCAGGGGTGTGTTAGGGTCTTTTTTAGGTAGCCCACTTTTTATACCTTTGGTTAAGGCTAATTTTTAACCATAGGATAACCCTTGGTTGACCAAGAGACCCTTCCAAAAGTTAGACTTTCAAGAGGGACAAAAATCAACTTTTAGAAGCATGATCTTGGATAGACCACCCTTCCATTTAGGTTCAAAGACTTTGCCTACCTTTTTGAGTTTCCATTTTTGGATGTATTTTTAAAAATTTGTAAGAGTCTTAGGGAAGCGAAACCAATGAGAGGCATTCCTTTTCCCCATGAGTTTCTAGTGGCCTTTTTAGTGGTGACTCTTGTGCGTGTGTAATTGGGTATCTGATAAGAAAGACACAAACACTCAATAAGTCATTGCATTAGTTCAAAATGGTTAGATAAGCACACAAAACCACCTAATATCGACCTATTGCCTTCTAACTAGGAAGAGTGTGATTAGTAGCATAAAAGCCCTTAGTTTATGCTACAACCAGTGACATATATGACCTAGCATGAAGGATTTTAGTTCAAAGACAAGCTAAAAAGATGATAAAGCATGCATTCTAGCTCTAAAAGTGTAAATGAAAACAATGCAAAAACATGAAATGAGAGGTGAAATAGAAGTCTAATGTTAATTTAACAGCATAACAATGCATTGAGAATATGAGTTGAAGGCTTATTTACTCTAAAAAATGGCTCATATTTATAGAAAAATGGGAGAGAGAGAGAGAGAGGGGGGGGGACAAGGTGAATTAATGAGGTGAGGGCTTCATTAATGAAAGTGTAAGAGCCATTAAGGCACAAGGAATTAATGAGGCATGTGAGAGACATAGGCTTAAGGCCTTTTCATTAATGAGGCATTAATGAATGCCTTAAAGAAGCATGGGAAGGGTGTAAGAGATAGCTTGAGAAGGTAGACTTTTGGGAAAGTCAAGCTTGAAAAAGTGGACTTTCTCAAGTGGGTTGAGTTGCTAAGCATTCCTTAATGGAATGTGACAACATTAGGAGGGGGGTTAGGGTAGAATTAGGATTAGGATTAGATTAGAAAGGGTGAATGGGTTGAGAATGGTTAGAACCCAGGGTAGAAGTGGTTGAGATAGGTTAGTTTAAGGTTTAGGAGAATATTAACTAAATGAAATAAACTCATTTAATTCATTCAAAAATAGGAAACTAATTATTTAAACAATTTAATTGCTTTTTAATAATTAGGGGACTGTAGCCATTTTTAATTAAATTAAATAGGCTAGGGGAATGGGTTATTTTGCAAGTGGGTAATTGATTTAGGGATTTATTTAATTCCTTTATAATTAAATACTATAGCCATGTTTGAATTTGATTTGATTTAATTGGTTTGAATTGATTTTAAATCATATGGCTATAATAGTTAATATAATTCAGTGATAAAAATCACCTAGGATATTAAATTAATTTGAAGAATTATGCCAAGCAATAATAGGGTCGTTTGGACATATTCAAGGTTATAATCACATTTAGGGCAAATAGGGTCCATAGTTGGAACAGACCAAATTTAGGTGGTTACATTTGCCTCTCTTTGAATTGATGTGCGAGCAGCGCATTGATTTAAAGAAAGTTTTTTCAATTTTTACTTCAGAAAAAAATGAGAATCCCATTCTTGGTTGTCAAATGAAATATTGAAGAGATTAGTCTCGCACTTGATCGAACCAAACTAATAGAATTGATTTTCAACTTCGTTGTCATCCAAAGATCAACAAAAGATTTTAAAAATACCAATTTTGAACTTGGTTGTCATTCAAAAATTGATAATACTGATTCTGAACTTGGTTGTCATTCAAAAAATTAGTAAGAAGCTGCCAAGAGATTTTAATAAAAATATTTTTTTTAAATGAGGAAACATAAGATATCAGCTCATGAGAACCAAAGCTTTCTATCCAACAGTTCCGACTTAGTCAAGGAAACTGTTATGCCCCTAGTTTGTTTGATAATGAAGTCATTTTTATGTTGTTTCGAGAAAAAATTTAATTGATGATAGTGTGATCATGCCCCCTCGGGAATGAAATTGAAGGAAAAGAATAAATCCCTCAGTTGAAAAGAACATAGAACTTGCAGGAAACGGTTAGGACAAGAACGAATGGAGTAGAAGAAATGGGAAAAGGTGTGTGTAAAAATAAACACACGATTACCAAGTTATTTACATGAAAATGTGAGTGATAAGACTGATAAAATGATGTTAGACCAAGATGTATGATGAAATGTGCAATTTTGGACCGATGTGGGGAACAAATGAAGCAAAGTTGCAATTTTTAGAACTGTCATAAGAAGGGATCCAGACTGCTGAAAACATCTTAGGTGCCTTCAATTTGGTTCTTGATTGATCAGAAAGAGAACAGAACTGAATTTGTAGTTGTCTGGGAAGAGTTTCAAAACTCCTAAATGTCTCAAAAGACCCATATAAGCCTCCAAAATTACCATTTCACTATTCATTTTCACTTTCCTCCATAAAAATTAAGAGAGCTATGCAAATAAAATGGTAGTCCCTATGAGGAAGCACCATTTTGAGATGAGTCACCGACACCAGCGACTACCCACCGCTGGTAAGTACTCGATAAACAACCCTGTAAATTTTGCAATTTTCCATTGCATGCATTTTGTTAGTAGTTAGAGCCCTTTGAATGCAGGATCACATATGGAATTCCAGATCACATCCTGTGAATTGCACATCACATCAGGTTTTTCCCAGGTCGTATCCAGTTTTTTCAATTTTTTGTGTTGCATCTAGGTTTTCCCAGATGGTATCTAGTTCCTTAGGTTTGGCTTTGTTTTGAGTATAAATCTATCAAGGGATCACATCCTATTTTCTTAGGATTGCACCCTGTGTTTAGGATCGCACCCCGCATTTAGGATCATATCCCATTTTTTGGGGATCGCATATGGAAAATGCAATCACATCCTGTATTTCCAGGATTGCATCTGGTAGATGACTTAGATTTTTTAATGTTTTGATCTATTTGCGGCTTTCAAAGTGGAAAATGACTCAGTTGATTAGGAATCTACCCCGATAATGTAGATAGGATACTGATGTATAGTCATTGTTGTCCAACACAGGCCCAGTTTGAGGTAGTTGCTTTTTGCGGCACATATCCTACATGTCTACTTGCAATGTTTGGACTATTGTCAGATGATGAGCAGATGATCATGATCTGATGTGAATTGCATTCCCTGATAGGTTTATCCAAGATCAAGGTAAACCATGGGTTATTGACTGCGCTTGTCGAGAGATGGCATTCGGAGCACAATACCTTCCACCTATCGATTGGAGAGATTACAGTGACTACTGAGGATGTCTGGAGGATACTGCATGTATCAATGGTTGGACATGAGGTCTTCTTTGAGTCCAGAGCTGGTGTGGCAATTGGTGTTGCACGTAGGTTCTTTCATGATGACACCATAGACGGGAGATACTTGTCATGGGACTATATGGTCAATCACTATGATCGATTATTTGTGTACATAGAAGGTTTGGTAGGTGGCATCCTCATGCCAGATAGGGGTCAACATGGATTTCTGGTTGGCTGGGTGAGCATGGTCGAGCAGATGATTGTCCACCGGTGACATTTTTCTTGGGGGAGCTATATATAAGCACATATGTACAGAGAGCTCCATGAGATTGTATACCATCACACCCACAGTATGACTGTGGGTATACTCATTCTTTAGATTTGGGCCTGGGAGCACATCCCTGTCACATGGCCAATTGTAGATAGGCAGAGAGCACCTGAGAAGCCCTATGTATACATGTATGTAGGCCTTTTACAATAGCCCCATCTGGGCAAGGTTGAGTACTGGCGCCGTCTATTTGATGACATGACAGAGGTCACATGGAGACCATATCTTGATTGCAAGGTATGGACTTTGGATGCCTAGCAGGTACCATTTTTGTGCCAGAGAAGATATCTGATTGGCCAGATGAGGTACATCATAGAGCATTTCATTATTACCAGAGTCTTGAGACATTATGGGCGTCGACAGGGTCGTACAAAGGACATTACAATTTATGCTCGTACACGAGATGAGATACCTCTATGGGGTGCGCAGTTGACTTATGAGACTTCTCACTAGGAGATTCGAGATATGGTGGCAGTAGACTGGGACCTTTGTCCAAATGTAGAGGATGTAGGTGTTTCAGATGGTTATGCCACTGAGAGACTCCAGTAACCATTTCCATGATTTAGGATGCCAAAGGAGATCATTCCTTGTATAGAGGAGCCACTTGATTATGATCCTAATGACCAGCCTGTCAGGGGCAGAGGAGGCAGAGATCGGGCTCCTGGGAGACATGGGGGCCATGATGGTGGGAGAAATGGTGGTAGGGATGGCTGGTAGCCTCCTCTAGATGATGGGCCTGATGGCGATGATAGAGGTGGTGGAGGAGAGGTCGTAGATACAAGTGGTGCTAGTGGCAATGGGCAGGGCAGATGGTAGAGACTCAGATTTGTTGCTCCATGGTGATATCCCGGTCTGCTTCGCACTAGAGACCACTAGAGACAATGACAGCAGGGACCACCAGATAGGTCACAGGATCAGGAGGCACCTAAGCAGGATGCAGGCAGGGATGGAGACCCATTATCGAGATGTGAGCAAGAGAGGGAGCAGCTATGAGCTCAAATTACAGCTTTGGAGGCTAGAGCCACAACAAAAGAGTCTAGGCTGGCTATATCAGATGCCTTGCTTACAGATAAAGATAGGAAAATGAAGAGACTGAGGGCAGAGAGGGATGCACAAGCTCGTATAGTAGTCCATCAGGGACAGAGGGTGACATACTATTATGCCCTATACCACGCAGTAGTTCCAAAGGGATAGAGAGCTTCATCATTTTCTCGAGTGGCCCAGTAGTCAGAGGGGGCCATGCCTCCTCCATTACCACCTTTTGCACCACCTCCTCCTCCTCCTCCTGACCAGGGAGAGGGGGTGGGATAGAGATAAGATTTCTGTACCATTTTTGTATGACATGTATATTATGAGATTATATATGTATATTTGGATGTTGTTGAGATCCCCCCTTTTGTACATTTGGATCCTTCTGAGATCCAATTTTGTAGATGACATTCACACATATATCTGATTCAATTTTGGCGTATTGATACTCTTTATGCTCATTGATACACATTGTTCTTTTTGATACTCTTTATGCTTTGATGTGTACCATTTTATGATGATATATATCTGATGCAGTTTCCTAATTCTGATATGTTTCCTGAGTTCTTTCTACTTTCATAGATGTGGTAAATGTATCTATTTTGCACATGTGATGATATCTTGGTCTTTTGATGAGTTAATTTTAGATGATAACATCATTTTATAATTTAGACATGATGAGTCATTACTGATATAAATATGTTTTAAATGATACTTATGTGAAAATGCAAATGTATGTTTCTTTTGTTTTTCCAGTTGATGCAAAATAGATGTATGGATGCACTTAGGATGAGAAAGTAACAATGCAATACATGGATGCTTTATTTTTGTAGTTTCATTTTTCTATTTTTAAATGAATGCAAAATGTATGCTATGGATGTGCAACGATATTTAACATCAGTAATATGGATGATGTAATTAACTTGATGTTTTTAGAAGAAGATAGAAACCATTTTTTAGCTCAAAATTCCTTATGCTGTTATTACTGTTATAAATGCATCATACAATCTCTAAATGCAGCTATATGAAGACTCTTAGGACTTATCATTGATTTAGCAAATATTGCAACATCTTTAGCATCATTGGGTACTTTTGGAGTGGATACCACCTGATAGTACAACCATCACTAATACCCACTGATATTATGACAATATGAATACTATATTTTATTAAAATGTCAGAAATAGACTTAGGCATCAAGGCATAGAAGCCATGATAACAAAATAGTCTCATTCCTTTTAATATACCAGATTCTTATTAAGGCAAGATATTGGACCTGCAATGACCATGAAAATTCATATCCTTGGGTACATTATGATTCATATACCTTAGTGAGAATTTGGATCAAAACAAAACAAGGAAACTATTTCAAACTCACCATAGTTTACACATAACAAAGATCGAGATATATGCATCTATCCACTAATAGTAGCAGCTCTTACCATAAACATCCAAGTTAGGTGAAATTTATAGGATCATTTGGAACAATCACTGTATGCAGAAATTTAAGAAAACATTATGCCCCCAATCCTTGTGACTCTGTGTCTTTGCGCAGACATCATTGAGTAACTAAGAAGACATAATAAATCATCAACTGAGAATCATTCAAATAAAATTTATAATTACTTAGATACCCCTAGTGGAAAGCATCATCAGGACATAAAAGAATCCTAATCAAACCATTATCAAATTGTGTGTTTAAGTAGTACTTGTTCATTCATAAGTCAAACATAGTAGAGATTCATCAATCAAAAAATTAGAATATAAGAAATATGGTGTTCCATGTCTGTGCCTTCATAGGATAATTTGTTCATGTTTGTGATCTAATAGAGCTTTGCAGGAACTCCATTAAGGTAAACGTCGTGTCTGGATATGTGATGTTTTGAAAAGACACTCGTGTTTTGGAAAGTGACATTGTTTTGCATGTATCAAGAAACATTGTGTCTGTGAGGCAAACTAGCCTAGAGAAACCTAGTGACCGCAACCAACTATGCCAACAAAGGTGCCCCAATGCAGAATGACTTATTCCTAAGACGCAAAGATAGACAAATCCCAAGCAAGGATAAGATAGTCATGTAGGAAAATGAAGTCAACGTATGAGCACAAGAAAAATTATGAAGGCCTAGTATTAGTAGTGTATTGATAGATGGAGTGCAAAACACAAGTGATGCCTGATTGTCAGGTTTTCACCACTTGGCAAAATCTTTTTCTTTCTTTTTGCTACCAAGATGCCTGTTTTACCAGGTGCTCATCAAGGAACTTTTCTCTTTTTAAATATTTTTGCTATTTTTACTTTTTTGAATGTTATTGTAGTAGCAAGATGCCTGATTACCAGGTTTTCACCAAGGATACCCTTTTTGAAGGACTTTTTCCACTATTTTTGGATTTCTTCAGGATCAATTTTCTGAATGTTTTTGGTATTTTGCAAGAACTATTTGTTGTATAGGCTCTGCTAGCCAAATATTAAGTGTAGAACCACTTCAAATGTAGAGTGTTGATAGGATTTGGAAGAATATCTCCTTTAGGTGTAGCTAATTGATAAGCTCTAGTCCCAAAAGTAGCAGTGATAACATAAGGTCCTAGCCAGTTAGGTTCAAACTTTCCTTTCTTCTCCCTGTTAGGCTGGTTTTTAGGATTATCCTTGAGGATGAGATCTCCTACTTAAAATTTGTGTGGCTTGACCTTCTTGTTGTAACCTTTGGACATTCTTTCTTGGTACACTTTTAGGTGATCGAATGCTCATTGTTTGCGCTCATTAAATAGGTCCAGAGAATTTACCCAATCAATGTCGTATTACTCATCAATAACCATTCTTTGTAAGTATATCCACAAGGATGAGATTTCAACCTCAATAGGTAGTACTTCTTCAGTGCCATAGACTAGAGAAAATGGTGTGGCTCCATTTGGTGTTCTTATGCTTGTTCTGTAGGCCCATAGGGCTAGATTCAGTTGTAGATGCCAGTCTTTGCCAGACTTGCTCACAGTTCTTTGTAGAATCTTTAGAATATTCTTGTTGGATGCCTCAGCCTATCCATTACCTTGAGGATAATAGATTGAGGAGCAATGTTGAGTAATATGGAACTGTTCACAAAGGTCATCAATGTCTTGATTTTTAAATTGGCCCCCATTGTCTGTCACAATTGAAGAGGGTACCCCATATCTTCAAATAATATAGTTCAAGATGAACATAGCTACCTGTTTTCTAGTGGCTTTGATTAGCGGCATGGCTTTGACCCACTTCATGAAATACTCAGTGGCTGTAATGATAAACTTGTGTCCATTTGAAGAGTTGGGATATATTTGTCCAACCAAGTCAAAGGCCCATTGCTGAAATGGCCAATGTGTTATAAAAGGTATGAGTTCTCTGGTAGGAGCATGAATGAGGTTTCCATGTGTCTAGCATTTAAGACATGCTTTTGAAAATTGAATAGCATCTTTCTCCATGGTAGGCCAATAATAGCCTACTCTGAGCAGTTTCATGGCTAATGAAAAGTTGTTTGAGTGTGATCCACATACGCCTTCATGGACTTCTTTTACTACTAGATCAAAATCTTCTAGTTCTAAACACCGAATAAGTGTACCATCGAGACTACGTTTATATAGGTTATTAGTTATGAGGATGTAATGCGATGCTGTCCTAATCAGGGATCTTTTCTCATTTTTGGATAGATTGGCAGAAATGGTTTGGTCAGAAAGGTAAGAAATAATACTGGCATATCGAGATTGGTCTAGGGTAGTCAAGGTACATATTATCTGGTAATCAAGGTTAGCAAAGGCAAGATAGGATATTTCTTCCACCAAGAAGTCATAGCGAAATTGATGCTCCTCCAATTGTAACATGGATGCTAAGGTAGCCATAGCATCTATAGCTTTGTTCTCTGATCTTGGTATCTGTTGGAAAGTGATGAAGACAAATTACCTCTTCAGATCATCAACTAATTGCTTGTAGGGCATCAAATTTTCATCTTTTGTTTGATACTCCCCATTGAATTGATTGATAATTAGTTGGGAATCACCATACACGTGTAACTCTATGATCTTCCATTCCATGGCTAGCTTGAGGCCATTGACCAATGCTTCATACTCTAAGATATTGTTGGTGTAGGGGAACATTAATTTGTAAGATTTGGGAATCTTATATCCTTGTGGTGTTATGAAGAGGACCCCTGCTCCAGATCCTTGTTGAGTGAATGAACCATCAAAGTACATCTCCCAGGGATGTTCAGTGAGATGCGTGATTGTTTCATCAGGAAATTCAATTAGTATACGTTCATCATCCTAGAGTGGTGAGTCAGCTAATTGATCTGCTAGTATCTGTCCTTTGATAGCTCTCCTTTCTACATATTCAATGTTGAACTCACTCAGAATCAAGACCCATTTTGCCAAACATCCTGTTAATGTTGTTCTACTTAAAAGATACTTTAGAGGATCAATCTTGGCAATGAGCTTCACCATATGAGAGAGCATGTAGTGTCTCAATTTCTATGATGCAAAGATGACTGCTAAGCATTCTTTTTCAATAATGCTATAATTGAGCTCATAAGCGACTAGGGTTCTACTAATGTAGTAGATAGCTCATTCTTTCTTTGTTTCATCTTCTTGCGCCAATAATACTCCTAGGGATGTAGTTGTCACTAAAATATATAGGAGTAAAGGTTTCCCATGAATAGGCACCATAAGAATAGGTGGAGCAGCCAAGTACCCCTTTAATTCTCTAAAGTTTGCCTCACAGTGTTTATCCCATTGGAAGGTAACCCCTTTATGTAGTAGCTTAGTAAAGGGTTGTGCCTTATCTGTAAGTTGGGACATGAATCTCCTAATAGACTGGAGTCATCCTTGTAGCATCCTCATTTGACTGATATTACATGGAGGAGTCATCTCTAGAATAGCTTTTACTTTAGCGGGATCAACCTCAATTCCTTTTGTTGAAACAATGAATCCTAGGAGCTTCCCTGATTGGACCCCAAAAGCACATTTATTTGTGTTGAGCCTAATTTGGAACTGCTCCATTCGGTCCAATATTTTTTGGAGGTCATCAATGTGATTACCTCGTTCTTTAGATTTGGCCAATGTGTCATTGACATAGTCCTCCATGTTCTTATGCATCATATCATGGAATATAGTTGTCATGGCTCTTTGATATGTAGCACTGACATTCTTTAGCCCAAATGGCATGACGTTCCAGAAAAAGGTGCCCCATGCGCATGTGAATGCAATTTTCTCTTGATCTTTAGGGGCGATCTTGATTTGATTATAACCCGAGAATCCATCCATTAATGAATATATCTGGTAGCCTACAATAAGGTCTATGATCATATCAATGTTTGGTAGAGGAAAGTCATCTTTCAGACATGCTTTGTTGAGGTCTCTGAAGTCCGTACAGATTCTAATAGATTTATCCGATTTAGAAATGGGGACCACATTGGAGATCCATGCTACATAGGCAATGACTCAAATAAATCCAACTTTCAACAACTTTTCCAATTCTATTTTCACCAATAATGCAACATGAGGATGCATCTTTCTAAGTTTTTGTTTTACGGACTTGATCCCAAGAGCTATAGATAAATGGTGCATGATGAGATTAGGATCTAGCCCTGGCATATCAATGTAAGACCATGCAAAGTTGATCTTCTTCTCTTTCAGGAACTCTGTGAACTGTACCTCCTCTTCTTCTGATAAAGATTGTGCTAGATGAACAATCTAAGGATTTTCAACAATGCCCAAGTTTACTAGCTGTGTTGGTTCAATCAATACTGACATAGAGTGGTTTTCACCATCAATCTGCTTTTTGTTTTTATTTTTCAGTTTGTGACTAATAAACTTGATATCCTCCTGTGACATATTCTCGCTCCTTGCATTGGTGGAAGAAGGGTAAGATTCACAAGTGTTGAGATAACAAGCGAGGGCGTGGTCATTGGAAAAGTTGAGGATAGGAGTAAGATTTGTTTTAGTCCATTCAAATAAGTTTGGATGTATCAATGTTAGGGAGTCAGATTCTGGGAAGGACAGCATCAAGCTAGCATCAAGTCCATTAACTAACATGACATGGTCTGTTAAGTTAGTTTCATCGATATATTTAGATCAATGAGAGTGAGATCATTGTAAAAAGGGTCATTGTTAGTCATATGTGGACCAAAATCTAGCGACTCGTCAGTAGAAGTCTCATCATCATCTCTCTGTAAAAGGAGACTTCTTGCTTGTAGTCTTTGGAATTCATCTAGACTTATGTATTCACCCGTGTCACCATCAATGATCGGGGGAAGGAACTCTTCTTCTTCTTCAGGAGGATAAACATCATTGAAAGGAGTGTCAGATTGTCTACTAGGAGCTGAGGGAGCTGCAAACATGTGAATGGTGTCTACTTCGATATCTTTAGAGGAAATAGATAACCGATCCCATTCATAGTCATGAGAGTCTGTGACATCATCATTAGACATGTTTAAGCATTCAGCAATGTTTATCTGATGTACTCGGTTAGCAACTTGGAGATCAAAGTGGGGTAGGTCTAGTACATGTGAAATGGTGACCAATTGCCCCCAGTTAGGATGTAAATTTTGTGGCCAGGGTGCCTCTTGAGTGATTGTTGCTATGGTGTTTCCTACCTCTTGAATGGGAGGTTGTGAAAGCAAAGGAGTGTGAAGATCCTATGGTACCTCAAAGCTGGGTACGTAGTGTTCACCTTGATAGTTGGGATCTTGTGCGCCAACATGTAACAATATTTCATAGGACCATTGTTCTAGCTCATCCATTTCATCACTCCCCTTATCTGAGCGTGGACATTCTTTTGGAGTGGGTTCATTAGTTTTAGTATTAAAACCAAGTCTAGTTTTATCTCTTGTGTTGCGGAACACCATGGGTATAGGTTCAATAATCCCTCGTCTTATGTCATTTAGAAGTCCCTTTCCTTTCTAACCCTTTTATGTGAGGAAATCATATCCCTTTTCATACTGTTCTGGGGATATCTTTACATGTTTTTCCTCAGTTTTCACCGGTTCGCCTTTGTAGAGCCAAGCCAAGACTGCCTGTTCTTCTGTATTATCTGAAGAAGATGTGAATGCTTTTATCATGCCAGTTGCCTTATGTACCTCTGGTTCCTTTAATTCTTGAGGTGTGAATGTTGATGAAGGTTTCCCATAGGATCTTGGTGATACCGGGAGTTCCGTTAGTGAGGGAGTCAGGTCCATCTTATATTCTCCCATACCTGTTTCTTGAAGTTTCAAGGTTTTGTTAAAACCTTTCAGGACCATGTCCTTAGTAGTTTTAGGAGCAACTGTATCCATAGCTTCCTTCTTGTGTGGGACCATGCTACCTACTTTGATATTGTTACAAGTATAGTTAGCATCTGCAGGAATCATCACTTCTACCCCATTATGTGGGAACTTTATGCATTGGTGATAAGTGGACGGTATAGCTTGCATTCCGTGAATCCATGGTCTCCCTAGTAGAATATTGTAAGCCAATGGTAAATCCAGAACTTGACATATGACATTCCTTTCAATTGGTCCAATTCTGATAGGTAGAGCAACAAGACCCTTGGAGGATCTTTCTTCCTCATCATAGGCTTTGATAATTATCTTGTTTCTAGTGTCAATTATTTGTTCCGAGAGACCTAGCCTCCTAACCAAATCCAGTGTATAGATATTGAATCTTGTGCCTCCATCTATCAACACGCATCTAACACAGGATTTATGAATAAGGACTTCAATATGGAGGGGTTGATTGTTTGGATGTGTCAATGATTTGTCATCCTCTTCAGAAAAGGATAGGTAATGTGGTGCTGAGATATGATTGACCATTGCTTGAAACTTGTCTATATCTATATCTTTTGGAACATTAGCAACGTGTAGAGCCTACTCTAGGATTTCCCTATGCACCGTGGATATCTTGAGTAATTCAAAGATAGAAATTTTGGTAGCGGTTCGTTGCAATTGGTCTACCAAGTCATATTTTTCTCTAGGGATGGTGACCACATGTTTTGCTGCTGGTTTTGGAATAGTTATAATAGGGACTTTGGTTGTAGCCATTGATGTTGGTTTTGGAGGTCCTTTGATGGTAACCTATTCTTGGCTTCGGGTTACAGCATTTGAATGGGATGAGGCTCCTTTGATTGTGATTACATTGATGGATTCAGTTTTAATGTCGAGCATGTTAATCACATTGTCATTTTTTGAATAGGTATAGTTTACCTCATTACCTTTCCCTTTAGATGTCTCTCCTTGGTTGTAATTAGGAAAGGGTTTGTTGAATGTTGTATGATCCTCATTGGTATTATGTCTGTTGACTTTGATCTTACCTCCTTCGATGAGGTCTTGGATGACATGCTTGAGTTTGAGACAATTATTAGTCTTATGTCCCTTTTTTTTGTGAAAGACATAGTAGGAGTTATCGTCCCACCACTTGAGCTTGACCATTGGTTCCCACGGTTTAGAATTGGGAATCGTAAGAACTTTGTTGTCTACCAATGTTTTTAAAACAACCTCAAGAGGCTTCCCCAAAGGAGTGAATGTTCTTTGGGGTTTCGCAGTCCGTGTTCATTCTTTGTTGCTATCTCTGTTTGCTTTGGGGGTGGGAGGTGTTACCTTAGCATCTTTGCTTGCTTGCATGTCATTGGTTAGATTAAACACCTTGGTTTTATGACCAATGTTAGAGGTTTTGACCACTCTATCATTAACAACATTTTTGTTTTTCTTCCACCATTTAGGCTTGGAGTTGGAGTTATTGGTCTTGTTTTCATTTTGAAGGGTGATATCTCCTTGTTTAACCATGACTTCCTCAATATGGAGGGATTTTTTTATCATTCTATTGAAGCTAGGAGAGTCTTGCATTTGTAGAGCATAGCTTAATTCAAGTATTAGATTGTTAATAAAGATTTCCATCTTTTCTATTTCAAGAATGACGCTAGAATATCTTGCAAAGATCTTTCTCCATCTTTGGAGGAAGTGTGTGAATGATTATCTAGCTCATTGTTTGGTGTTACATAGGTCCATCATAGTTACATCATGTTGAATGTTGTAGGAGTAATTTTGAATAAATCGTTGGATCAACTCATCAAATTTTTTGACCTTAGGGTTCAGTTTTGAGAACCACTCCATGGCATTACCTCCCAAACTTCCTGGAAATAGCTGCATGAGGTACGTAGATTTGTGTGTGTACTCAATGCTTAGAGCACAAAATTCTCTTACATGGTCGTGTGGATCAGTCTCTCCGGTGTATTTTTCATACTTTGGCCTTGCCACATTAGGAGGAAACAGGACCATAGTGATACTCTTGTCGAAAGGAAATGGACAAATGGCATCCAAAGAGTATTTTGTCTTGGGTTTCTCTTTCTCTTGTTTGAGGTTTGTGATCTCCATTTGCATTAGATTGAGTTGTTCAGTGAGAATAGATATTGGGTTTGGTACTTCCTTCTCCTTGAGTTTCTCCACGTCATAATCTTTGAGTAACTTGACACTTGTGGATGCTAGATGGAGGAAGTATTTTTTTTTATCATCAATGATTATCCGTTCCAAGAGCTTGTGGATCCGTTTACTTTGTTTGAGTTTTTCATATTCATCTTTAGGGATCTCTTCTTCACTATCTGATCCAAATGGATTATGTTCAAACTTGGGTCCCTCTTCCTCTTCTGTGCCTTCAGATTGTTCACGTTTGCCATCATTAGAACCCTCAAAATATTTATGCCACTCGTTAATGTTGCTACCCATTTGAGGAGAATCTAGATCAAAAAGGGAACTATGAGAAGTTTCTCCTTGGAAGTGTGGTTTTTTAGGAGGCACTTTTGATCCTTTGGTTGTGTACTGATTACGTCTTGTGTTAACCATGAAATCATTTCTCAACTTTGTTAACTTTTCCCAATAGTGGAAGTAAGGATTTCAGATCGTTCAAGTGGGCGTGTCTAGGTAGAGGTAACTATTTTGTTGTTGGGTGGATGTAAATGATTCCAGCATCAGAGTGTTAGAATGCCTTGATAGTGAGCTGGGAACCAAGTTGTTGATATAAAATGGGTAGACCACACGTATTGAACCGATCGTAAAAGACTGACTAAGCATGCAAGGTAGACGTTTTGAAAGTGTTTTGAAAATATATCAGGGAGACCAAAAGAGACAACAAGAACCAGCTAAAGAGAAAAAAGGGTATCCTAATCCACTGAGACCTCCTAAGAAAAATGCCTATAGATACCTACTATCCTGAAAATGAGCTCCCAAATATGAGCTTCTGATGGAACCAGATGCGGTCCTAGAATCTAGATGCGACTGTATGCTAACCAAATATGATCTAGTGATACTAAATGCAACTCTAAACACTGAATATGACTTGGGAAATACAGGATACGATTTTATGGTGGTTTTATCAGTTTTAGTCAGTTCTGAAAAGCTTGTTTTTTGAAGTGCATGAAGTTGTTTGTTTCCAGATTGTGTCAAGAGGTGTCGTAAGGTGTGAAAAACACTTGTACTCCAGGGTTTGAAATTTTTTGATTGTTTTGAGGAGCTTATCTTTTTAATGACCTTTTGAACATGTCAAACAGTTTTGCACTGTTAAGAGGGTAAAACAAACACTCATCTTTCCTATAATCTAGGTGGAGGATGAAAATCTTTGCTCATTGACTCAGGTACACACTCAAATGCTAATCAGATTACAACCATCCCCAAGCACACAATGGATCCAGTCATGATGTTGTATTAGCCAACTCCAAATGCAAGTGAGGGCACAATATGATGAGTGTCTTGGGGAAATTACTTTTTGCCTTGCACAAAGATTATCACCCTTTCAGGGATGAATCGGGAATTATTTCAGTTGAAGCTATTGTAGATTATTGGGCAATCAGTTCAAAAATGTCCCCTATAGAATTGTACAAGGCAAAATTGAGGCGTATAGCCCTATCAGTACCTAAATATATGTAGTCTCACAAGAAAGATTCAAGTGGCTGCGCTCTACATATACCCAAATATGTTCAAGGAATGATGTTGTAATTCTAAGAACAAAACCAGTTCCATCTTCTGAGGCTTTAGCCTACAAGGAAGAAATTATTTATAGTGATTTGGAAGGGTCGACGTAAGACCTGTCCTCACTTGGGTCATTCCTGGGAAATTTTTTCCTCAACCGGCAGGCCCTCTACTATTTAAATGAAATGTAACCAGGATTGGTGAGCTTTGGATGTCTGAATTTCTAATTTTTCTAAGGAAGAAGAGCATACTCTCCTAATCTAAGTTGTTTTCTCCCAAAGCACTTAAAACAAAGGTTCTTTCCCTTAAGCCATGTTGAGCTTGATTTAGTTGTTCCTATTTAAAGAAAATAGAATACTTGAAAGGGAAAGTTTGTCTTGTTCAATTAACCACAAAATTTAGTGAGTTGTGTTGTTCAATTTTTTATCCAAAAAGAATTAAACGATGTGTTGTTCATTGATCCCACATGATTTAGTGATTTGTACTGTTCAATTTCTGATTTTCAAAAGCAATTATATGATTGAACTTGTTCAATTAACCCACATATTTAGTGCTTTGTGTTGTTCAATTACTATCCCCAAATTGAATTAAATGATGTGTTTGCTTGTTCATTTACCCCAAATTTCGTTCAATCCATAAACTAATGTATGAGTTTCTAATTTTCCTTAAAAGGAAAAGAGCATAATCCTCTAGTCAGTTTAGTGACAAATTGGAATATGTGTTTTAAATTTGAAAACAAGTAAAAAGAGGTCAAGATGGGGGGTTGGCAACCTATAACTGAGTTAGTATGCTACAAATGCAACTTCATGAAAAACCTCCCAAAAACACCTGCAAACACTTTGTTAAGTTGCAAAACACCAAAAACACCACTTGTTGAAATGTTAGGATTAGTCAAATGAAATAGGCAAGCTTTTTAACCAAATGTGATCCTAAAATCCTACTGAATGGGATATAGTATTCCATATGCGAGCTATTACATTGAATGTGATCCCTTGCTGATCAGATACGAGTCTAAACCAGAAATGACCTGGGAAATCCCGGATGCGATCTGACTTTTTCGCGGTGTGATGGTGTATTCGGGATGCAATGCTGAATGAGAAAAAATGATCCTATGATAGATTCTTGAACCTGAAAATTGGCAAAAAAGTATTAGAAAATGAGGGTAAATTAAAAATTGAGCCCCACAGTGGGTGCCAGAAATGTGTGTGTATAATTGGGTATCTAATAAGAAAGACACAAACACTCAATAAGTTATTGCATTAGTTCAAAATGGTTAGATAAGCACGCAAAACCACCTAATATCGACCTATTGCCTTCTAACTAGGAAGAGTGTGATTAGTAACATAAAAGCCCTCAGTTTATGCTACAACCAGTGACATATACGACCTAGCATGAAGGATTTTAGTTCAAGATTCAACAAATATTACCATAACTTCTAGTATCAAGGTTGGTGGTTCCAAACTCTCTCCTCCATTAATGGTGTTTGTTGCATATGGATCCATGAAGGAAGGAAAAAAGAATGTGTGTTTTGTTTTTTTAATGACATAATGTGTAGATATGTTGTTTTTGTACCATGTTGATGTTGCACTCTCTTTATGTGTAGTTCTTGTTTTTTTTTGTAAAATATGAATCTTTGTGTGTTTAGTAAATGTTGTTTGTATGGGATTGTGCAAGGCCAAACTCACCCTTGGCAGGGAAAAGTAGCCTTGATGGTGAAGGGAAGACGATAGCTCTCTTGTTGTAGTGTCTCTCTCCTAGGAAGAGAGGGATGCATCATGGATTATGGGGTGCATGGTAGGCCTGAATAATTTGTGCTTTGGGGGTCATAAGGGTTTTGGCCATTTGGATAACCGTGCTATGGGAAATGTGATGCTATACTACATTTTGTAGATGTGAGAATGTTGCCTTGTTGAAGGCTTGTAACCTTGTATTTTCCTTATTCTCCCATTAGGGTACTTGGTCCACCTTCACACTTGGGAAGCTTGTATAAAAGCTCCTTCTGTTAAGCCTTGGGAGGGAATTTATTATTGTTATTATTGTTTTTGTTATTTCTATTTTTTTTTGCTTGAGTTTTACCTACCTATTCTTGGTTCCCCAAGCTCGGGGTTGGTCTCTTAGAGACCTAGGATGGGAGGTGAGCTCCCATGGTCATGATTTCAGATTATTTATGTAGGATTATGGCTGCTTGGATTCTTGGTGCAAAAAAAAGAGGAAGATAAAGCTTGGAATTTTTTGTGTTTTTTTTTTTTGTAAGGGCCTAGGTGTCTAGATCTTTGTATCAAACTATGTTGGTAAAAGAAAGGATAATGTATTTGTTGGTTTTAACAATATTTTAGTGGCTGGAAATTTTTGTAATTATGACATGAAATATCTAAATGACAAAAACAAAAGATAAAATTACAGTGAATATAGACTTTTGAAATTCTGGAAAAGATATTTAGATGTTAAAATGTAAGTTGGAGGTTGAGTAATGCTTCTAGTGCCATCTTTAAATTATTTAGTACATAGATTGTAAAGAGAAGTTATATCAATATTGTAGCTTATGTTTTTATTTTAAAAGAAAGTAAATGAAGCAGATTTGATAAATATAGGTACAAGATTGTTCAAGTTAAAAATCTGCAATAGTAGTTGAGGTTAGTGATTAGTTGATTTGTAAATTTAAAAAAGGACATAGAAAAGAAAATAGTTATGTAAACTCTTGTTTTGCAAATAAATTGGATGTATTCAATAAATAAGATCTAAAAGGAAACCATGATCTTTTGAATGTTTTTTTTTTAATAACAGCAAACTGGAAAACTTTATATTGGACCACTCTAGTTCCTTAGATTCTTTTTTAGAAAATTTTATAAACATAAGATAGTCTCATAGCTAGATACATTAACCCCATAGTTGAACTCCAAAATAAAAAACATGTCAATGTATTTTAAATTACTTTAGAATTTTTATGAATCAACAACTCTATATCACTATTTTTTATTTTTTTTTATAAGAGAGTTGATATAATAAATAATAAACCAACTCTTAATATTTCTATTTTCTTTAATAAAAAGAGGTAAATAAATATAGTGGTCCTATGTTTTAGACCAAGAGCTTATCCTTCTTAAATAACTTTATATGTGTGTGTGTGTGTG
>MU224692.1:3001531-3011963 GCA_018584345.1 Thuja plicata
TATATATATATATATATATATATATATATATATAATGAACAAAATATATGCAAATCCAAAGTAGCTCTGGTCTATGGTCAGATGAATGAACCACTAGGAGCTCATATGAGAGTAGGTTTAACTACTTTAACTATGGCTAAATATTTCTGAGATGTCAATAAATAGAATAGAATTCCCCATGTGTATGTGTAACTTATGTTGGTCATGTTTCTCATTTTATCTTGATATTCTAGACACATAAGATCCTAAATTCTAGGGCCTTGGTGTTATCTTGTCTCTTAGATATCTTTGTGAAATCCTGTTGTTACTATCATATACTTTATTGAAAGTATGAGTGTAATGTTATTCTCATTCTAAAGTAGAGGCTAAATGTAGTGTCACAAGTTGTATCTTTATACAATTTCACACCCATTTTGGGATCACTTTGGTGGTTGTTCCTCATGCCCTTAATTTATATCTAATTGTGCTCATCACATGGAAAAATCCAAATGCTCAACATAGTCCTGAACCCTTTGACATCAAATTTGGCTCAAAATGTTAAGACAATAGTGCATAACGCCCTAGTCCCACCTTTTCAAGCCCAAATTTGAACCTCTAATGGTAGAGAAGATGGAGAGAAAGAATGTGCTCCCAGATCTTGGCCTTCTGTGAAATATAAACAAAAAACATGTGAAGTGTATAAATACAAACCCCCACCATTTGTATATTTCTCAATTCAATTCAAATCAAGAAAATTTAAAATCAGTACTTTGAATTAGGCATGTTCAATGTAGTAGAGAGGCGTCTAAAGGAAAGCATTCAAGATCAACATCATGATGAATTTTATGTTCTTCTCCATGAATTAGGGCATGCATTAAACTCTAATAATTCAATATCAACCTTTTATAAAGGATTAAAGGATTGAAGCTCATATAAAATGTATCATTCGTTGATTCTACATTTTCATCAAGGTTTTCAAGCTCTTCCCTACTGGGGTAATTAAAATCTCTTACATTATAGCACAGTTGTAGAGGGATTAATCCCCACCCCAAGGTTTGGCTTAGGAAAATCCCTATACAACCCAATATTTTTTAATTTTTTCTATGTGTGGGTTATGGATCCAACTGTTGAAAGTTGTAGAGTTGCAGACTGCAGAGTACACCCCATAGTTCCATATTTTAATAGGCCAAAAATCATATACTATGTAAATTAACACTTTTGTCTCACACCTTTTGGCTCAATTTTAGAGAGTAATTTAAGGAACATTCTAATCTCCAATAAGAAGTCTTAAGTTCTAGAACACACCTCAATACTACGGTGTCTAATACACTAGTCCAATACTATTACTCTCACATTTCAGTGATATGTTTCGATCTATTTTTTATTTCTAGAGCATACCTTCTATGTCGATTTTAATTTTTGTATCTTCTTGTTTGTGCTAAATCTTCTCAATTTTATAGCATTTTACCTAGTTCTTACATCATTCCTTATATTTATCTAGTCATATGAATAATTAAATGATAATAATTAATCACTAGTGCCCAACTATCCTAAGAGACTTAAGTTGGGCCTTACCAATTATTCTCTTAAGCTAGTGTACACTCATTTCCTCACCATTTCAAAAATATTTTAAACTTTTTAAAAATATATTAAACACATTTTGATTCAAATGGATAGTAAAATTAAGAATAATCTCATATTTCTTCATGATGTAGGAGCATCTTAGGATCTTGGCAATCTTGTAGATCAACCAAAAACTATTTCCTTTAGTTTGTTTGTTGTTTTGTTCTAGTTGGGTAGTCACCTGATATAGTCAAGGATGGAGAAATCTCAAGGAAATCATTCCAAACCTTGCATCCAACACAACACAATAGAAGAAAACAAGAAAAATAGGTAAAAACAAGAGAATCAACCTTTTATTATCATCGAAATTCATTTACAATAGATCTGCAACATGTTGTTTCACATGTCACTCATACATGCCAAGCACACAGGCTTGATTACACTCAAAAGCCTCCAAATCCTACCCGAGCTATGCAAAATAATCTTATGAGATCATCCTTCTCCTTAAAAAAAATTCCATAACCTTGTAAAGCATTTACAATCATCAATCGACCTTGAAAAGATTACATTCTCCAAGAAATGAGTAAATACATCACACCCAAATAGGTCAGGACCCAAAAAAGAACAACCTCCACTAAAATATTTAAGTGAAGTGATCATATAAAAAATTTGACCTCTAGCTTAAGAATGAATTGGCACGATCACACCTAGAAAAATCAACTCGAAGATCAAGAAGTGATCAAAAAACCTAACCACCAATTCGATATATGAAGAACACGGCAGCTACGGGAAGAATCTACCTTAACTTATGCAAGACAATACCAAATGAGGTGCAATTATAAGATAAGCTCAAGGACAAAGCCAAGAACATGTTGTCACGAATGCAACCACAAATAACAAGCACAGATTGAATGCCACCAAAAACTGCCCAAATGGAACTAAATAATAAACAAACTAAAGGAATGTTTTTTTGGTTGATGCAAGATTGCCAAGATCCTAAGATGCTCCTGCAACAGACACTCCAGGTAAAAATAAAAATTTCTATAAGAGAAACTCATGAAAATTTGGCAAGTCATGGATCATAAGTCCCATGCTTTTTTTTTATCCAAACCTCCTCTTTATCTGTAACCCTCTACCTCTACACCTCTCCACTCTCCTCTGTAAGATTCCTTGCTCTTCCTCCTTCTACTTCCTTCAAAGGAACTAGAATAAAATTTTATCCATCCCTCTCCGTAGTGAACCAATTTTTTCTGCAATCATGAATATCTCCTCTATCAAATTTCTAAGGTCTCCCCAATAGACCATGACAAGAAATCATAGACACCACATCACATAACACTTCATCTCTATAAGATCCAATGTTGAAAGTAACCAAGCATTTGTCTCTCACCTCCACCATATGATCATATGAAAACCAAGCTATCCCATCAAGACAAGGATGTTTAAGCCTCTTTGATCCAATCTTTTGCAGCATCTCTTTCGATACCAAGAAGCCAATACTATCATTGTCCATAACAACTTTGTCTAATCGCGCCCCAGGTAAAATAAAACGGTCAATAAGAGAAACTTATGAACATTTGAGAAGTCGTGGAACATAAATCACATGCTTATTTTGATCCAAACCTCCTCTTTATCTGCAACTCTCTGCCTTTGCACCTTTGCACTCTCCTCTGTTAGATCCATCATCTTACTTCTCTCTGTACTCAGACTATCCTACCTTCTATCAACACCAAATCTCATATCACTACCTCTACCCTTTTGTGTAACCGATCTACCTCTATTAAAAACCCTCATTTTTTTCAGAAACCAAGGTCCTTTGTTGCACCACCTTACCCTCCTTACAATCAAATACCAACTTTCCTTCACTAGATTTACCTTCAAGATGTTTCTGTCGATCCATACTAACCTATGTAGTCTTCATCTCTGAAAAATAACTCTTCACCATACTAAAACTTCTTTTACTTCCTCCTACTTTCTTCAAAGGAACTAGAGTAAACTTGTTCCATCCTTCACTATTGTGACCCAATTTCTTGTGCAATCATGAATAGCTCTAGTTTCTTTTTCCAAATGTGATTATCTATGTAAGGTCCAATGTTGAGCATAATGAAATTTTGGAGCAGGATGATCTCATAGGATTATTTGGCATAGCTTGGGTAGGATTTGGAGGGTTTTGAGTTTAATCATGCATGTGTTCTTGGCATGTAAAACAACATGTTGCGGATTTGTTGTAAATGATTTTTTATGATAATAAAAAGGTTGAATCTCTTGTTTTTACATATTTGTCTTATTTTCTTCTATTGTGTTGTGTTTCCTCCACTGGTTTGATCATTTTACTTGAAGTTTCTCCATCCTTGACACGAGTGTGGAGGAATACACAAAGGAATTCTATAAGATGACTATCAGATCTGGTCACAAAGAAGTGTCTAAGGAGAAGGTGGTTAGGTATGTTAATGATCTAAGATTTAATATTCAGGATGAGTTGAATATGTTGAGGATTAGTACTATTGAGGATGCTTATCAGTATGAATTAAGGGTAGAATATAAGTTGAAAAATAGACAAGGCAACCTTAGAGGGAAAGAGAAGAAAACCATTACAGTTGAATCTGACCAAATGATACCTAGATGAGGGAATGGTAGAAATGAGTTCAGAGGAACTTGTTTCAAATATGGTGGCATAGGACATAGGGCCTTTGAATGTTCTGAAGGATCTAATAAGAGCATGGGTAAATAGAGTCTTATGACATATGAGAACAAACTATTGGTGAAGTTGTGGAAAATGAAGATAAACCTGAGATAGGAGAGTCTCTTATGCTTAGGAGAGTTATTCTGAGTAAGAAGGAAGATGAACCTTTACAAAGGAGGAATTTGTTTTGGGTTGTTTGCAAATAAGGAGGTAAATATTGTAAAGTTTTTATGGACAGTGGTCATACTGACAACTTGGTATCATAAGAGATGGTGCAAAAGCTTGGATTGAAGAGGCTTAAACATCATTGTCCTTATGGGATAGGTTGGTTTTAATATGATCGTGTGGTGGAGGTGAGAGATAAATGTTTGGTTAATTTCAACATTGGACCTTAGAGAGATTAAGTGTTATGTGATTTGATGTCTATGAGTGCTTGCCATGTGCCATTGGGGAGACCTTGGTGATTTGATAGAGGAACTATTCATGATTGTGGAATAAATTGGGTCACAATGGAGAAGGATGGACAAAAGTCAACTCTCGTTCATTTGAAGGAAGTAGAAGGAGGGGGTGCAAGGAATCTGACAGAGGAGAGTGCAGAGGAGTAGAGGCAGAGGATTGCAGATAAAGAGGAGGTTTGGATAAAAAAAAAGCATGAGATTTATGTTGCACAACTTGTCAAATGTTCATAAGTTTCTCTTATGAAACATTTTATTAAATACCTAGGGTGTATGATACAAGAGCATCTTAGGATCTTGGCAATCTCGCATTGACCAAACAAGATTTCTTTTAGTTAGTTTGTTGTTATGTTCCAGTTGGGCAGTTTTTGGTGGCAGTTGATCTGTGCTTTTAGTTTTGGTTGCGGTCGTGACAATGTGATCTTCACTTCGTCCTCGAGCTTATCCTATGATCACACCTCATTTGGTTTTGTCGCGCGTAAGTTATGGAAGATTCTTCGCATATCTATCATGTTCTTCATATATCTGATCAGTGTTTGGGTTTTCCAATTATTTCCCAATCTTCCGGTTGGTTTTTCCAAGTGAGATTGTGTTAGTTCATTATTAAGTTAGAGGTCAAATTTTTTATATGATCGCTTCACTTAAATCTTTCCTTGGAGGCTGTTCTTTAAGATTTGGGTCCTAGCCTATTTGGGTGTAATGTATTTACTCATTTCTTGAAGAATGTAATCTTTTCAAGGTCGACCGATGATTGTTATTGCTTTATAAGCTTATGGACTTGTTCTTAAGGAGCAGGATGATCTCATAAGATTATTTGGCATAGCTTGGGTAGGATTTGGAGGGTTTTGAGTGTAATCAGGCATGTGTTCTTGGCATGTAACTAGCATGTGGGACAACATGTTGCAGATCTATTGTAAATGATTCTCGATGATAATAAAAGGTTGAATCTCTTGTTTTTACAGGTATTTGGCTTGTTTTCTTTCGTTGTGTTGTGTTGGTTGCAAGGGTTGGACTGCATCACTTTGTTGTTTTATTCGTCAATGGATCATGTATGAGGAATTTTCTAGATTGATTAACCACTTAATACAATCTACCTATACAATTTATTTGGAAGAAGACAAGTTTAACACCCACAAGGCTAAACATAGCCCGTGGGACACCTCGCTCATTCAAATCAACTTCTCCAAACATTGTCAAAGTTGAAGCCTTCTTGGTTGAAACACCTACAATGATCAGGTTGTTAGGTTATCTGATGAGAATAGAGAAAATGGAAGATCACCATTGGCCCAAACTTGTGGCTAAAGAAAATCTAAATAGTAGAAAAGAAACAATTGGACAAAACAAATATTAAGTGGTTGAGTAGATGGGGAATTATTTTGTGTGAATGTTCAAACCAAGAAGTATGTGAGAGAGAAGATCAAAGTGTCATTATGATCAAAATAACTAGGGACAAAAAGGGAATACTACATCAAACATTTTAATCCAACATAGGAACATCAACAAAAGCATTACATTGAGATAGATATAAAATGGAAAGTGAAAATCTTAATAACTAAGCTCGTACTATATTTAGGTGCCAAATAGTGAGGTGAAAAACACCCAAAGAGAGGGTTTTTTTGGGTTGGTGGAAACGGAATGACATTACATCATGGATTACTCGGCCTATGAGGACATTTGAAGCAAATATACAGATATTCTGAAAGTTTAATCTTTAAATATTTTGTTTGAGAAGGAACAAAGTGTAAAGACGACAAATTACTTTATGGAAATTCACAATAGTAAAAACTTAGATCAACATTAAATAGTGACCAGTGGATGTATGCTTCTTGACTTTGTTGATTGGTAATTTGTATACGACTTTGTTTTGACTCCGATTCTGATTGATCTAGAGAGTCTCCCACTCTCGATAACGTGTATACGGCTTTGTCTATGCCTTGGTGGAGGGTCGAGTGACAAGCCGTGTAGCTGGCGCGTTCGTTACGAGTATTAGGATTTAAATATTTGCTTGACGACATGGGAAGTGGAACCCACCCATGTGTGCTGGAGTCTGGTAAAATGAGGTTTCCCGCAATTAAATGCTCGCAAGCTGGTCGGGAACATTCAGTGCGTTTTGATGTGAGATGTTAGCTTGAATGCACTCTAAATTAATAATATTAGTCTCGTCTATTTTCTAATTGGACAGGTGTCTAAGTATAAATTTACTTATAATAAATTTTGGAAATTAGGAAATATTTTTGTATCCATATGACTAAGAGTGTTTAGCTGAATAAATATTTGAGTTGATTTATTGGCAAGGTTACTCAATTTGGAATTTTATTTCAAGTAGGCTAGGTTACAAATTCAATTCTTGATTTATCTGTGGTGAAGTTGGGAATTCATAATAGGTTCTACTTTAGTCTTATAAGTTGTTATATCATTTTTTTTTTCACAATCTTTTAAATTCTTTAAGCTTATTTTCTTTGATATTTTTTCTTTTGTCTTCACTTGTGTCTTTTTCTCAAATTTTAAGAGTTTTGGTTCTCCAAAAAATCAATTTATGGCATTATGTCAACAATGAACTATAAACCAAACCTTAACATTCTAAGAATAGTATTGAATAAGATAGACCTATTTAAGGATGTAGCTTAAGTGCTACTTGATGTCAACTCATCTAAGATAAAAATATTTTGTCAAAAAAATAATGATACATTTGTCTCCTAGATAATACTTCCTTTAGAGAAATTTTCTTATCATGAACAAAAGAGAACTCAAAAAAAAATCCTTCAACATACCAATAATTTTTGAAAGTAGACAATCTTAAAATAATCCTTTTCTTTTCTTCCCCTAAGTTAAAGAGAAATAAATTACCATTTGATACTTTAGATATCAAACCCATTCTAAGATAGAAGATATGCATTTCCATCATTGTGTATCACTGATGAAAGCTATGAAGTACTTGGACATCCCTATATAGAACGATAAAATTTCACATATTCAAACAAACATGTGGAAATTTGGAAAGATAAAGTCAAATATTAGTGACCTTTGAGTCTAACTATACACTATTTAGCATTTGGACAATAACACAAACCCGAGTAACCTTTTCTCCCATAGTGTCTCCTACTCAACTTTTGGACATGAATGTTAAATGAATACACATACCATAATATAATTTCTAGTTGTTTATTCATCCCATGCAAGAATGCCACTTTTTTATTCTCCATAGTACCTTTCCATAAAATGGGTCATATTATTTTACCAATAGATAAATAACAATATGTGATTCTAGATTTTCAATAAGGACATCATATAAATAGGAACAAGTGCTAGAAACATTTTGATTAAAATAATATTTATGGCTAAATTGATTGAGTTATGCTTTTAAGACTACTATTTTGATTAAATATGGAGTTGTACTAGGGTAGAATTTTGCAATCTGTAACATGCAATAAGATTAGTAATGATCCAACCATAAAGTATCTTAATCTAAAACATAAAATCACTCCTAATCAAAAGAAAAAAAGTTAAATAATCAACCAATCATGCATGCAAGATAAATCAATAAAAACAATGCATAAAAGATATCACCAAAATTCTCTGTCATTTCTCTCTTCTTTATGGGCTCTCAGATTTTCTCCTTTATATGATGACACACAAATTTGATAATTGTAGTTGTAAAACAATGATGAATCACCCTCCTTTTATATATTTTTGGACTTCAATGGATAGTTCTAATTAAGAGGCACCTTTTGATAATAAATGGTTAAGGCCAATTTAGAAAAGATTGATTGGACAAATTATTGAGACTAATTCATAGATAACTAACTGCATTAACATTAGATTGAATATGCAACTAATTGCATGAGAAGAGACTAGACAAATAAGTGATTGCTTAAATTAGAAGGTTGACTTGATTAACGAGATAAACTTAAGAATATAATTATCATTAAATAATTATTTAATTGTGTATGAGGAAGAATAAATTAATTAAATAATTTATTTATTTTTAGTAGACTTAGTTAGTATTGTGTGAATATAATAATTAAATAATAAAATTATTTAATAAACATTTTGAGAAAAATTTGGTGATTAAATAATTAAAATAATTATTTAATTATAGAAGACTTAGTTAACTAATTAAATAATTAAAATATTTATTTGATTGTAGGAGACAAGAATCAAGAAGATTATTTAATTAAATAATAAATTTTATTTAACTAAAGTGCATGAAAAAATAAATATGAGATGAGGTAAATAAGTCAATTAGTTAACTCATGCACATGAAATTAATAAATATTTTATTTATTTTAGAAGAAGGTTCTTTTTGAAAAAAGTGAGCAATGAAATAAATTAAAGAACTTATTTATGTATAGAAGACTTAGTTAATGAATTAAATAATCAAAATAATTATTTAATTGTAGGAAATATTAGAAGAACATATTTAATTAAATAACAAAGCTTATTTTATTAATATGGAGTAAATTAACTAATTAAATAATAAAATTGTTTAATTAACATTAGAGAAAAATTAGATAATTAAAAAATTAAAAATTATTTAATTATGATAGAGGGGAAATGTTGATTTTTTAATTTAAATGAAAATAATGACATTGAATTAATTAAATAATTAAAATTATGAAAATTAATTAAGAAGAAAGTTAGTGAAAGATCAAAGAAAAAATCATAGATGATACCAATATTTCTTTAGAATTGTGGAAAATACTTAAGGACAACTCCTCTTTGTTGAACAATGCTGATAGTGTTGGCATTGCATGAATACACAAAATGGATCAGGTCCTTAAACTTTGGCCCAAAACATTTTCTACTAAAGACTGAGATATGAAGGACATACTTAGGATATGACACTTTGATTAGTAGGTCAAGGTGGTATAGTGATACTTCTATTTAAAACATATGACATATTTTTGGATGCAGGAATGGAATACATTACACACAGACAAATATCTTCTAATACCCCATGCATCACAAGAATGGAAACTTTGGAAAGGATAGATTTCCTTAGATTTAGACATGACTGGGCAATGATAACTAGAAAATATATTGTGAGTAAAGAAAACATGGAACCTTCATTCTAATTATGAGGTCTATGAATACTAGGGTCTTGTAAGTAGATTAGCATCCTTTGGCCTCAATTGCATGTGTAAGAATGAGTCCACCTTGGTCTTGTGAGATGACTCTCCAAAGTGAGAAATGAGGATGTGTATGAGGCAATCTTGATGGTGCATATGAGGCACCTCAATACAGATATGCACTAGTGTGATGGGTTCATTTATGAAGTTATTTTGTGCTCATTGGTCGACATAATGCCTTCAAAGGAGAGATACATAGAAATTATCTATGTCTTTGTAAGAGATTTTGATGGAGAAGTTGTTTTCAATGCTATGTTGGACCTAGACACAAATGGGTTCATTAGCGCATTGAGGATCTACTTCAACTACGACAACTATGAGTCATATGAGGATGAGAATGTTTCTCAAGAATACAATGAATGTTAGGGTAGGAAAAGGAGGCTTATTGAGAATACATGGGAAGTATACTTAACTAGCATCATCAATGATAACTTTGGTCCTTTCTGTAGATTGTTCAATTCTCAATACAAATAGCTTTCATCTGTAGGCACAAATGAATGTATGGAGATTGGTAGGGCATTAGAGAGGATTTATGGATCACTATGTGAATAGGCCTAACTTGGGATGTTTTGTTTGGACACAAGCATGAGCTTGAATGTAATGGGAGTTGTCCCCTTTTGATA
>MU224692.1:3012562-3028803 GCA_018584345.1 Thuja plicata
TATATATATATATATATATATATGTATGTATGTATGTATGTATGTATGTATGTATGTATGTTGCTTGCCAGCATGAGAGAATTTTAGGTGTCTACATGGGGAAATCACTTGATTCCAAAAAATAGACTTGTTGACACTATCAAAGAAAGAAATTTCTAGGCATTTTCTTAGAGAAGAAACGTTTGTAAGATCTAATAGAATGATGATTACACCTTAAGATAGTGCTGCAGTGAAAAAACTAAGTTATCTCTATTGATTTGTTATCCTAATGCAAACACATTCTTTGAAAGATCCCTCCTAATCACCTTTACTTCACCAATATTTGAGAGGTCAAATAAAACTATATCATCCAGAAGAAAAGAATGCATTATCTAATACTTATATTATTCAAATAACTAGTATCTTGCTCAATCATAATTTATCATCCAAGTGTCGTAGCCATCAATATAAAAAGAAAATGAGATATTGGGTAATTGTAGATAAGACTATAAGAAGATTATAAAAATCCCATTAGCACTAGAAATATGAGCTAATATCTTAGAAGCCCTTAAGTAAGTCATTCTTTTTTAATTCCATAAATATTCTTAAGGGAAAACAAATATTGAAAAATTAGATTAATTAAATTTAATGTAACAATTTAATTAAGATTATTCACTATACAACTTTTATTTAAGAATAACTTGACTCTTAAAAGGGCTACTCTCATAGGAAATGTTTTAATTTGTTTTTATTTTGTTGAGGTGTAATGGTGTAAGGATATGCTTTTGTAAAATTGATTAAGTAATAGAGTTGATAAGAAGAAAGTACTTTAAGAATATATTTACTTAAATTGAGAATATTATATTAATAAATACAAGGCACTATATGAGTTTATCTAAATTTCTTTTTATTTTTAGAAATAATATTTTCAAAAGTCTTTAAAAATATATTTTTTTATAATAGTACTTGAGTTGTAGAATAGTAAAAAGAGAAGTTCAAGACTTTTAATTTCAATTAAATTTATTATATCATATTAAATTAATCATCACACAATCTAAGGGCATTGGCAAGTTGGGATGATTAAGTTGTGTTGGGTTTCCTTGTCATGAAGATTCAAATTTCAATAAGATAATATTGTTGAATGTTTCCATAAAAATGAGGTACCACATTTGTAAACTCACTAGTTCAAAACTCTTGACCAAAAGCATTTACCCCTTTTTAAAATTAAAAAATCATTCTACAACAAGTAACAAAACAAACATATATATTACTAAATAATAAGAACAAGAACAATAATTAAAAAGAGAAGTCTAAGTCATCTGATTTGCCCCATATCTTAGTGGGGTCAAATTTCCAACTGCGGTTACCATCACCCTTCTCATCTACCTTTCATTTTTGAATTCTACAAAATAGAAAGAAAGAAAAAGAAAAAAAAAAAAATGTAGGGTTGGTAAGAAGAGAAATTCAGTAAAAAGATCTTAAACTTCAGTGCATCGCGTTAATTTATTTGGTTACTGAAAATTGTACCTAATTTATCTGGAATTTCACCATCCTTGAGAAATTCCAAAGTCAGTTCCATTCTATACCACTGTGTGAATCTAAAAATAGTAAAGCGATTGAAAAAGACCTTAAGACAACAAAAGTATCTTGCGAGCCAAGATTGCAGAAATTATAATTGACCAGAAGTAAACGTTGGTGGAAAGCTGGCTGGGCCCCTTAAGTTCTATTGTTTACTACGTATATTTGACCAGGTTCGATGACTAGTTTTCATTAATTGAAAACAACTAAATGCGAGAAGGCATCTTGAAAAGGAAGATCTTACTTGACGATCGAGTCATGCCCCCACATTTCCTCGCATTGTGATAAAGGAAGAATTGAAAGTCAATATGAGACTTTCTGAGAAAAGAAATGGGAAGATCTTCCAAACTGCACTCCAACGTTCATATATGAATCCATTTAGGCCTTCTTTACAAACCCTAGAACTCTCTTTCTTATGCAACCATTTCCCTCTTCAGCATAAGAAGACTTTAATGGGCTCCCAAGATCTGTCATTTTAAGCCATCATTACTATATTTTGATTTGTTTTAGTTTTGAAGCCATCACAATTATAATAATTATAAGATGCCAAGATGTGCAAGTTGCAAGAGGCACAGAAAAAAATGTTCAGAGCATTGTGTGCTGGCTCCGCATTTTCCAGCTACTGACTCTCACAAATTTGAAATAGTGCATAAAGTGTTTGGAACCCGTCATATAATTAAGACGTTGCAAGTAATTGAATTAAGATTATGTGAAGTTATCAGATTTCCTAGATTATTTGTTTATTGCTTACACTAGGGTTAAATGTGGTATTCGTGGTTTTGATCTTTTAGGGTATGAAGGCTGAACAAAGAGCAGATGCAGTGAATAATATGGTGTATGAAGCGAGTGCAAGGATGAAGGACCCCGTGCATGGCTGTTTAACAGAGGTTGAGAAACTGAAGAAGCAAATTGCTGAGCTGGAGTCCCAGTTGGCAGCCAGACAAGCAGAGGTAGTGAAGATAAGTCTGGATAGGGATGAACTTCTATCATATCTGCTAGGTGGCTCTTCTAAGCATGGTGAAACTGAACATGTTTTCTGTGACGTGCAAACAAATGATAATCTGACAGTCGATGATGTGGAGCAGCTCTGGAAACCACTGTGGGAGACAAGTTGAACTCCAGGCACGATTTAATGGACTTTTCCTTTCTAGTTTTGTTTATTTATAAACTGTATCTATTGAATCTTTAGTGCTGAGATTATCATTATCTATTGAATATTTCAGCTTAAGAGCATCTTAGTATATGGAAACTTCCACCTTTGAATAGATTTTTCTCTTTAGAGGCTTTTGTTAGTCATTATACGACATTCTAGAGAATTAGATGATATCTATATATATAGAACAAGAAGAAACAAGATGTTGTTATGTAATTTGATATTTCTCATAATATAAAATTATGTTAAGAGTTATGTTTTTGCTGCACTTTTCTTTTTTGTTCAAACATTTTGTCTATTCAGTAAGGTATTAGAGGAGTAAAATTCTTGAGCAGTGATCTGTGAGGAATTGGAGTGTGGATTGTGAATTATGCAAGTTGCGATTTCCTTATAAGTAATACTAGCAATTTCTTTTCTCTTGTGGTACAGGAAATGAGCAATATTACAATAAATAAAAGAATATCAGTGTAAAAAATTGGTCAGAGGTTTTCAAGTATTCTAAAAGTCATTTGAATTTAAAGGTTATTTTAATTTCACTCGCATTGCTGAAAGATAAAATTTATCACAATGGAGTCCATTGATATCTTCTTACGTACAGTTAAATTAAATGGAAGAATAATTATTATGATCTGGCCTCTCATATGAAGTTTATAATGAGAGAAGTGGAGTTATAGTATAGACTATGTTGGAAACTACAGTTGATGTATGGCTATTAATTTTCACCATAGAAAATGAAAATAAACATGTTTCTCTCCAAAATAAACACGTTTCTCTTGAAAATTGTATAGTTGATAAATATTTTGTTCACATAATTTTACAAAGTATTCCAAGATCCTATCAACCATTTATAAGAGAGTTCAGATTCTTTCGCTTCAAGAATTTACAGAAAACAAATTCTGTAACAGAAAATTCGTTGCTAAAAGCTCACAACAATATGCAAGAAAAATAGAGAGATTTATATTGAAACTTGAGAGCATAAATCAAATACAAAAGAATAAGCCTATTGGCTTTCCAAAACATATGTTCAAATCTGATTCTAATCTTTTATAAACCTTCAACAACATGAATATACAACAACAATAGTTCTAAAATCTTTCTTCATGTTTTCTCATAGCCAACTCTCCAAAACTATTCAAATGAAATGAAAAACAAGCTTAACAAGGCAGCAAAGCAGCTAAGGTCTTGCGAAAATGTTGGTAGAGCTGTTTAAAGTTTTAATTTTTTTTTGCAACATGAAAAATAACTGACTTCTGATTTGTTGCATGTATACTTTAGTTAATATAAAAAATTTGCAACATGAAAAATAACTGACTTCTGATTTGCTAATAAGAAAGTTATTAATAACAAGTTAAAAAAAGTGTGTTGCTATAGTTACAGCCTAAGGCAAGAACTAAAAATTATATTTTCACTAAATGAAATGCAAATTAAATTGCATTTTTCTTTGGTTCCAAGAAATCACAACCAATAGGATTTTTTATTATTTATTTTTTCCTTTTCCCCCTCCTAAAATATCTCATCTTGATTCTTTTTAACTCCCCTTCCAAGTTTTTTTAAGTTAAATGGCTTGATTTTTTCATTTAGCTTTTTCACTTAATTTTCAAGATAGGTTTCTTTGTGCTCAAGTTACAATAATATTTTATTTTTATGTCATAACAATTATAAGATGCCTTCTTACCCATTTTTGAGCTCTTCTTGAAGTGGTAGGTGGTCCTACAAAGTCCAATGCCCGACTCAGAATTTTATAATTTTAAATTGTCAAATGCCATGAAATGCTAGGAAAATTACATTTAATGTTTATTACAAATTTGCCCAGATATTTGACACTTATTAAATACTAACAACAACTTTAGACTAAAATCTACCAAGCTAGAAATTAAAAAATATATTTTTTTTGTTGATGTTGGATAACTTATAGACCATAGATGCTCTCGCATTAGACATCTAGGGTAAGAAATTTTTTTGTGAATATAGATTTTTAAAATTAAGTTGAGCGGTAGTACCACTCTTTGAGGTTTTGAACAACCTATAGAAAATTTCTCTTTCAATACCTAGCATGAACAAGAATTTCTCTCTGACAACTTATCTCTACACTTGACCTCCTGAATGTAGAATTAATTCCACCATAAACCATCCATCTCCTCCATATTGTTGAGAACAATGAGTACGGTGGTTGTTCACCACAAGGTGAAACACCTACAGGTAGTTTGAGGCACCGTACAGTGAAACATCATACGGGTAGTTTGAGATAAATGTGTACAATGAAACCTTGCAGAGTATGACACAAGTACTATGTGGAGTACAATGATGCTGCCTGCACGGTCAAGGTGGAGTAAAAGTATAGATTCTACATTACAAGTACTATACTTCAGTACGGTGTCAGTTCTGATGCCCGATGGAGTCTCCGGGGTGAAGGGAGTGACCCGGAGGGAGTCTATGAGGCAAAAGGAGTGACTCGAGGTGGAGTGGAGTGTTTGAGGCTAAAGGGAGTGACTCAATGCCGAACGGAGTGACTTGATGCCAAAGGGAGTCTCCGAGGTTAAGGGAGTAACCTGAGGCCAAAGGGAGTGACTCAATGCCAAAGGGAGTGAATTGATGTGAAAGGGAGTCTTCAAGGTTAAGGGAGTAACCTGAGGCCAAAGGGAGTGACTCAATGCCAAAGGGAGTCACTGAGGCAAGGGAGTGAACTGATGTCAAAGGGGGTGACCCAATGCTGAAGGGACCATCAATTGGAGTAGTGCCAAGGCTGCTAGTAATTGTTTCATGGAGCGGCAGTTGCTATACCAAATTCTATAATGAATCACAAAGTGTATAAATGTCTACAAGATTTGTTTGGAATGATGAGGCTAAAAGGGTTGTAATAGTAGAGTGTCAAGTGGTGTAAAGTTAGGTTGATTGTGACACAATCTAAGCCTGTGCAAAAATATATTATTTTCTTGTGACACAATCTAAGCCTGTGCAATCTAATCTTTTTAATATGATACCTTTAAACACGCCATAATGAAATACTTTTAAATAATGAGATCTACATTATTAATTAAGAATGTAGTAATCATTGTAGTTATCATGTTAAATTAAAATATGTTAGGAATGAATGTAATTATCTTTATTAGAATTTTATATTAATAAATTTAAACATTTCAATTGGAACCTTAACATACTTCATTATTAGGAAGAAACTTACCTAGTGCAACATTAATATTTTAAATCTATTATAGTAAATAATTCTCACATCTTCAAACTCTATTAAAAGAGTAAATAAATTTAAATTATATCAACTTTATTAATGTTACATTAAATGATAATTAAGACGCCTACTCTAAAGGAAACTGTAGTACAATGAGATGATTGACTATTTAATAGTTTAATTCTTTCCTCTAGATGTGATTAGGACTAGAACCTATTTGGTGATTTAACAAATTGAACCTAGATACTTATCAATTGGGTTGAGGGATGTTGACATGTGGTCATGATTCCCCTTGACCCTAAAAGAGACTCTTGTTACTAACGTAACCTAACTCATTAACTATGTAATCATTGTAACCGGTTAGTAAACTTTAGAAAACTTGCAACTGCATTTCAACCCTACATTAATTGCTTTTCAAAAACAATTATTGCATTTTTGGACGTAAATTTTGGGCATGACATTTGATAATCATAAAGGATAATAATTTTTCATTAGTATACAAGGAAACAGTTTTGGACTGTCGGTAACATGATCACCAAGTGACAGCATTCAGACAAGTGCAAAGGTCACCGAAATAGACAAGTGCAATGGTACCCAAACAAACAAGTGCAATGGTCATGGAAATTATCTTAGCACAGTGATCACCGAGATTAGTGAAAATCGACTGATAGTTCATAGACATCACTGAACAAAGACTAAAGAGAAAATTGAGGACCAGTCTACTGAGAGACAGTTTTATTCCTGAGAAAAGTGGATAAGAGATAAACGTCAAATAAAGCACTTTAGTTTTATAAATAGATTTATACTTAGCAGTAAAACCATTTCTTGAGGATCAAGTAAATCATATGTAATTATTTTAATCATTTTAACTGATTGTAAACGTGTAAACTAGGAGATCAAGGTCAAGTTGTAAACCTTTGATTATAGAGTTTTTATTGTAAAGCGTGAAACCTAATTAGGTCAATATATTGTATAAATAGATGTAGTAATCAATCAGAATGAGATGATTGTAGTCATAGCAGACATCTATGGATCAAACAAAGAGTTTCATGTAGAAGCACACAAAAGAAAGAATTCAGTTATGAAGAACTAAGATTCAAGGCTACTGAGAAGAACAAAGGTATTATCCATCACTATAGGGGATACACATATCTTGTGAACTAAATGGATCTATATTCAGCAATTCAAGATTGCAAGTTATCAGGTCAACAAGTATATTTTAATACTCTCTAACAATTGTAGCAAATAGAATAAATCCTTTAAGAAGGTGGACTTAACAGTCTTATTGTAAATCTCTTAACCAAGTGCACACTTAACAGTGTTGTTAAAATCTCTTAACCGAGTATACCTAACAAGTCTAAAATGTTACTCCTAACAGGGTAAGATCATCAAAAGTGATCACACTTGTAGCCTTAACCGACACCTTCCATTCTACAGATAGTGAAGCTTTGTGGGTTTCATCCCCACCACATGTTTTACCTTCTAACAAGGGTTTTCTGAGTTACCAATTCTTCTATTATGTGTAACTGCTTTTCATGAATGTTTCTATGAATGTTTACATGCAATTACATTTATGTTTTGATATCACATGCATAAGGTAGAAAAGCAATATGGTCGGTAATGCAAGGAAAGGTTACTAAGGGATAATTAGTAAAAAAAAATTAAGGGTACTGATTCACCCCTCCCCTCTCAGTACACACCATTCCATTATTCCAACAATTGGTATCTAAGCTAGATCTATTTTTTGGAAAAGTTTAAATCACTTGAGAGAAAAGATCATACAATGAAACAGTATAAGCTTGACAAAGATATTGAGAATCAGAATGTGCAGATACAGATCTTCTATGAGCAATACAAAGAAGCAAGAATCAATATGAGAGAGCTAATGGATGAAAGAAAAGTTATGAAATCTTGATACAATTAAAATGACTATCATGAAGAAGAGATACCTGATTTGTTTGAGTCACCAGGATCTACATCTAGCAATACATCTGACACATATGAAGGAAGCATTACAAGCCTTAATGAAATCAATCAACATCTGATAGAACAAGTAAAGGTAATGCAAATCGGTCAAGAGACACAAATGGTAAGAATGATTGATGTTATGAATAATTCTAGACAAGATGAACAAGAAAGAACATTAGCTATTGATGACAGGAGGAAGATCACTGAAAAGATGCAAGAGAGAGAAACTAAAATACAAAGACTTACTGAACATCATCATGAGATCACCAATCAAATAGTTCTTATGAGTCATAAGGCCAACCAAGTGAACATAGAACTCAATGGGAAATTGGAAGCTATTGGTTAACTAAGAGAAGAAAATTAGAAATTGGAGCATGAAGTAAGGATTCATCAACAACATAATTATATGATTAAGAAATCAGAAGAAAGTATAAAAAGAATGGCTGATTTTCTGAATGGACAAAGAAGACTCAACAACAATACCAATCTAGGGTATACCAAGCATAGAGAATCATCAAACTGAGATGATAAAAAAGATGTCTACACAAATCCAAGAGCAAAGAAGCAGTCATGCAATCACTATGGAAAGCCAGGCCACACATCAAATGTTTGCAGGACAAAAGCTAAAGGTGTTCCTAAATCCACTTATACATTCATAGGCAATTGTTATAACTGTAACAATCATAGACACAAAGAACATGAATGCAGATCTAAGGTGAAAAAACCAAAGAAGGAATCCTACATGGAAAAATATTGTTCTACCTGCAAAATGCATGGCCACACATCTCATGAATATAGGAAATGTTGAAGTTGATAAATGCAACTTCACCCAAGATCACCTACATGCATGACTGTCACATAAACAGAAGCAAAAGACAGAAGAGAAGAATACTGCTATGGCGGCCAAAAAGCCAGAGGAGACATCATGTTGAAAAGAATAATTTCTATATTATCAACAATACTGAATACAAAACTCCTTAAGAAATACAAAGCGGTGATTCCTTATAAAGGATACCGAAACCCTAAAAGGGAAACTTCTAAGAAATAGAAACTGCCTAAGTGAAACTTAAGTACTAAAGAGTAATAAATTAATTAATTAAATCAACATGATTTAATAAATAAACAACAAATGATTACTCTAACAAGAAAAAGAAAAAGCAAGTATGGAAACCAAAAGAACAAGAAAGTTCTTACAAACTGAGAAGAGTCGGTAACTCATATGTTTGGGATTACAACACATGGGTAAATTGCACATCATGTGGTAGATATAGACACATAGCTGCAAAATGCATGATGAAATAGATATGAAGATCAAGGAACTGGACTAACTCTGAAATGACATGCTTACACTGTCATTAGGTCAGTCAACTAAGCAAGAACTGCAGAGACTGAGTGACAGAGTCAAGCACTTTTTCTAATGGGAACACTATTGAATATATCAGGAGAATGAGAAATCAAATGCGGAGGAAAGCCTCAAGAAAAGATAATGCTAGACCAAGCACCACAGTAGGTGACACCTCATCCAATGGATCTAGTGATATCACCACCCCCACCTAAGAAAAACAAGTAATTATGGAAATGTACTCTACAAAGTTGTATTTTACATCAGTTCCAATATTAATTCATAATATGCCAAATTAGCATGAATGGAGATGCACTATGGTATTATTTGTTATGGATTTGTGAATCCAGTCTCGTCAGTCAATACATACTAAGAATCGTAGGTATACATATGAAAAACAACCAAGTTGTCAATATAAACTAAGCATCATTGGCAAACATGCAAAAGATAATCAAATATTTGCTACATACTGAGCACGGTCGGTCAATATGTGAAAAATACAACTAAGTTGTCACTTACCCCGAGTGATGTATACTCACCGAGGATGAAGGATTTGGTATGATACTTGAGCTTCTTTGTTTCATCAACCAAGTGATAGCTAAAGAATTAAATGCACCACTTAGGTTATTTTCTATAAATAGGCAATCAAAGAGCTCATTCATTAAGCAAGAAAAAAGTGAATACAGTAGAACGAAGAAGAGTGACTGAAAGAGACAAGTTTCTAGATTAATTCACAGCAGATTCAAAGGTGACTCCAACAGATTCCTAGAATCTACATTGAAGATCACATAAGTACTAATACTTACTAAGCTCATAGTTCATTATGGAGAAAGCCCTATTTTCATGAAAAATGGAAACTACCTCGCGAGTCACAAAGATCAAGAACAAAAAGAACAATAAGGTCAACCTGATCAACAATAGAACCTATGAAGAGCCTAAGTATAAATGTTTCCTTGAGGCTGATTCACAACCTGACGACAAGGGAGCATTCTCAAGCATCCCTCCTAGGGTTTTGCTAGTCGAAGATATCTGCACATACATCCACTACAAGATTGCAGAGATTGGAGATCTTGAGGTTGAAGAAGGTTACCAGAAGCTTTGCACATATGGAAACCCTAAAGGTGAACACAAAAACATTGAGGTAAAAGGGTTAACAAATGCCCTAATGTTCCAAAAAGAGTTCAAGACCGACTGGATTCAGATAGTACTCAGTCGAGTACATGATAGAAAAATGTGGTTGGATGAACCAAAACCAATCACTAAGGATATGATTCATGCAGTAATAGGTTATCTAGTAATCGACAAAGAAAAATCCATAAAGCATCCTTCTTGCCCTTAGATTGAAAAGATAATAGGTGCAGTATGGGACGACAGAGGTTTGAAAGTTAACTCAATCACCAACCCAGAGATGAAGTTTGATGCATGTGTACTCGAGTACAAAATATACCAAGCTAGTAGATTAAACAATATAGCTTGTCGAGCAAGTGATACTGCATATAAAATTGTGAAGAAGGGACTACAATTGGACATATCTGAGCTGCTACTAATGCAACTAGAAGAAAATATGAGAATAATTAGATCTGCTAGATCTAATACATGTAAGTTTGGTTCCCTCCTTATGTGCATATTCTTCTATTTTCAGAACTTCTTTGCTTCTATCAGTAATGTCACTTCGGACACAAACTGACCCATTATGACACAGATAAGTGACTTCATTAAGTCATTAGGAGATAACTTTACACCATTAGTGGATGGCTACTTTTCCACATTTAAGACTAGGATGGAGAAAAGGATGAGAATTCCTACTCCAGTAGTAGAGAAATATAAGGATGAGATATGTTTTATGGTGGACACTAACACCACTCTCATCAAACCTACACTACCAAGAACATCATGGTTATCACCATTGGATTATGAGATAAACATAGATCAAGCCACAAATGCTATTCAAGGCTTGTTGAATGAACCAGTGGAGAAATCATTGAGAATATTTGGAACTTATGAAGAATCCTAGTCAAGAATCAAGACTAGCTTAGTAGTGAAGAAAATCGACAGGAAGAAAACAAAGATGGTGAAAACACTTGAGAAGAAACTATTGTTAAACGATGAAGAATCAAAACAAGATGTCACCAAGGGATAGTCACCCATCCGTGAAGCTAAAGAGATAACTAACTCTGAGTCTACTAAGTCAGATGCACCCCCAACCAAGAAATAAAAAGGTTACAAATATAACAGTTGCATCAGGAACGAGGAGTAAAACTACCAAAGATGCAAACTCACCGCCGGTAAAGAAAGATACAGTGAGGACCTATCAGAAAAGAAAGCCTCAAACCGGGCAATCAACACCAAGACAAAGAAGGATATATATAAGAGGAAAAGAGGATAAGGAAGATATTGCACAAGATGAGAAATAACAAGGACTCCAAACTGAAAAGATCAAAGTTCCCAATATAGTTGAAGAAGTTTCTAATTCAATCATCAATACCGAGAGCATATCACACTGAAAGATTAGACAATGGATAACCTTATCTCCCGGAGATAAGTATAAGATAGAAGAAGCCATAATTAAGGCAATGGTTGCATACAAGTATGTTCTAATAGAATTCAACAATAAAATGCCACAAGAGGTTAATGACACAATATTAGCAAGGTGGAATTATGCACTACACACAGAGAAACAGCTAAGGCAAAGATCCCTAGTTACACTCATGTCACTAAAGTCAAGAGTTGAAGAAATTGATGAAACAATGAAGGAGAATGCAAAACATTTTCAGAAAAGATGAGAGGATACAAAGTACTAGAGAGAAGGTTAGAAGACCTTGAAAAAGAAAGTAATGAGACTTGGAATGAAGTCTTCAATGCCCCTAAGCAGGTACTAGCTCTTACCGAGACACCTCACAATGAAGAGAAGGAGACCACACTGAGCCGATAACACATTTTCATCAATGATATCGAGGATATCACTCCAGTTGATTTGACAACATAGGAAAGTAAGGCCATGGATGATGTAACTCAAATATTACAATGATTAGGTGATACAATAGAGATCACCATAAAAGATATAAATCTTATTGATTCTGATGATGATCCTAAGAAGGATGAAAATGTAAATGATGCTACTGAGAAAGAAAAGGAAATAGATACAATAGATATTACATAGGTAAATATACCAAGTCACAGCCCTTTATTGATACAAGCTATCAATATCATCAGCAAAGAGAAGGAGAAGTCACCTAAGCCTGATGCAAACATACCAATAGACACAAGTTATGAACAAGGGAAGCAGAAAGATATAAATGAAGAGAAGAAGGATACAAGAGGAGAGGAGAAACCAAGTGATGCTACTAACAAGAACACCGAAGAAGAAAAGGTTGTATATACAGAAAAGGTTGATGTAGAGATGTCTACTACCAACCAAAAGGTCAATACCGAGCAGCATACAAAAGGAAACACATCTCCCACACAATCACCCAAATCAAAAGAAACAAAGAAGGAACTTGCTTTAGTTTTACATTCCCCTGCTTCCAGCCCCATACCAAAGAAGAAGAAGAAGAAGAAGAAGAGTAAATCTCTAGTCACACTTGATGAAATTATAGATATACCCAATTGTGATCCAAGGACACTGGATCCTGAGTCCCTGACCAAGTATGGAGAATTCTGCAATAGAAAGACAATATAGGACAAGCTCAAAAAGGAGCACAAGAACACACATGAACTGGAAAAAAACAAAGGAAATACTAATGCAAATAGTACCTAACATAGAAATTTATCAAAATGCACCAATACTTGGTCAACTCTCAGCTCTGATTGAGGTAATCACCAACCAGATTGTGGATGCCAATAAGGTCATAGAAGAATGAGTAGAAGAGAAGTACCAATATAAGCTCACCTAGAAAATCAGCTAAGAAGTGGCAGAAAATAAGGTAAACCTTTATGAATTAGTAACTACAATGGAACCAATATTATCAAAAGTAGTTAAACTAACTCAAAAGTTGTGCACAATAGAGGGCTTCACTACCGAGCATAGTGAAAAGATAGCTAAGATAGATGAAGATATTAAGGCTAGTGCACAAAGTCTCACAACCGAGGAAAATGCAATCCAATTGCATTATAAGAAGATTGTATAATCAAAATGGTTGAGACTAGAGATAGAAATGACTGAAAGAAAAATTAGAGATGAAGTAACTGATCTCCAAGCTCTATTACTACCAAATCTCACACTATTGTTGAAACACGTGACCTCAGCAAAATCATTGATTGCCACCCCAGAAATGTCAGCTATCGAGAGTATATATGAAATGCATGCCATAATCACTTTGGAGCACATGAACCTGGAACACCTCAAAGAGAAATGGGAGAAGCTAATGGTAGATATTCAAAAATCCCATGCACACATATTTGACAAGTTGTAAGTACTACACCTTTGTCATTATTTTCAAAAAAGGGGGAAAATAAATGTACACAAAGGGGAAAATCCAACGGGGGAAAATGCAAAAAGGGGAAAATCAAAAGGGGGAAAATGAAAAAAGGGGAAAATGTATATACCTTACAAAGGAACACATGTACATACACTGTATCGAGGCATGCATATAGGGGGAGTCATTGACAAGATAAATATTTGGTGTATATACTGAACACATCAGTTAATTACACATATCAATTTTTGATACTAATGCCAAAGGGGGAGATTGATAATCCTAAATGATAATAATTTGTCATTAGTATACAAGGAAATAGTTTTTGGACTATCGGTAACATGATCACCGAGTGACAACATTTAGACAAGTGCAGAGGTCACCAAAGAAGACAAGTGCAATGGTCACCGAAACAAACAAGTGCAATGGTCACAAAAAATATCTTAGCATAGTGATCACCGAGATTCAGACAAGAGGAACATGGTATGTAGACTTCAAAAAGCCTTGTATGGATTAAAACAAGCTCCCAGAGACTGGTATGAATGACTTCATTCCTATCTAATAAGTATTGGATTCATTAGGACTAGTGAAAATAGTAATCTTTATTTAAAAGAAGATAATAATGCTAACACTTTGATTGCTAAAATATTTGTTGATGACATCATATTTGGAGGCAATGATATGCTATGCAAATCATTTGCTAAAGAGATGAGMAAAGAGTTTGAGATGTCTATGTTTGGAGAGATCAAGTTCTTTCTTGGTTTGYAGATCATTCAACAAAGTGAAGGTATTTTAATTACACAGTCCAAATACATCAAAGAAGTCCTGAAAATATTCAAGATGGAAGATTCCAAATCTGTTGGAACACYGATGGCTACTGGATGCAAATTAACAAAGGAAGACAAGACAACAGAGGTAAATCAGACTCTATATAGATCAATGATAGGGAAACTCATGTATGTTGTACACACTACACCAGATATTGCACATGCAGTAGGAATTGTTGCTAGATTTTCTGCTAACCCCAGGGAATCACATATAACTGCTATGAAAAGAATTCTAAGATATTTGAAGAATACTGAGGAATTTGGCTTATGGTATAGAAGAGAAGGCAAATTTGAATTAAAAGTGTTTACCGACGCTGATTGGGCTGGAAATCTTGATGACTGGAAGAGCACAACTGGAGGAGCATTCTTTATGGGTGACAGACTTGTCACATGGATTAGAAAGAAGCAAGGATGCATCTCTCAGTTTACTGCAGAAGCAGAATATGTTGACTGCTGCAAACTGCTCAAACATTGCATGGATCAAGCAGTTGCTGGAAGGTATGCATATGAAGATCAAAGAAATAGTAGTTATTTATTATGACAACACTAGTACAAGAAATATTTTCAAGAACCCAGTCATGCATGCAAAGACTAAACACATTGCCATCAAGTATCATTACTTAAGAGAACAAGTTCAAGAAAAAGAGGTAATACTTGAATATATGCAATCAAAAGAACAATTAGCTGATATCTTCACCAAGCCACTACCCAAGGATACATTTGAGTACCTGAGAAAAAGACTAGGGGTAAAACCCATGTCTAACAATAAGTAAAATGACTGGACGTTGCATCAGCCATATATTATCAGAATATCATTCATGATTGATGCAAGCAAAAGAAAAACTTCAAAGCTACATCTATATACAGAGAGGTATATATTAGAACCAGAGCACTACAGAAGATTGTTATATTGATGATGGATAAGGGAAATTCAAGGAATATATTATGGATAGAAGACATTGTTTGACAAAATGTTAGATATTTGTGAAAATATTTGTTTGGTATTAATGTCAAAGGGAGAGAATGTATTCATATTATCATCAGAAACTATTCATTATCAGATTACTAAAAACAGGGAGAGATCATATCCATAGGGAGAGAATTTGTATCAATGTTACAAATGTAATGTCCCCGCAAGGGAACCCATAAGGAATCAGGTCTATGACCTAAAATTACAACTAACAATTTTTTTTTTCTAACATTCTAACTTGTCACCATTACCATTTACAAGTACATTCCTTAAGTTTCCCTTAATGAATTCATTTACCATTATCAAGCAATACATTTTATTACTTAATCTAATGCAATTCTATTTCCATTTCAACTTCAATTGACATTGAGATATTGCTTTCATTCCTCATCAAAACCAATTACATTAATGAGATAATTGCATTCATTTTCTTTACCTAATTTGCATAAATATTCACTTTTAGAAATGAATCGGAAGCACCTCATTTATCTAATACACTAAATACATTTATCCTTCCCTTTTTCTCCTTAACCTTATCTATGCACTATCATCACATAAAAGTTCTATTAAAAGTCCTTGCTTTCCATTTTCATTTCTAGGATCTGAATAGAAAGAGTGCAAAGTACTTAACCATCTATTTCTAACCAATATAACCCATTCACTGAATCATCTTTATCACAAGTTTAACTATCAAAAAATATCATCTATAATCTTGTATATAACCAATTAAGAATTGAGATTAAAAACCTAGTTCAAATAACCTTACATCATACACATTGAACTTAGACATTTAGGAACATTATGAAAGAATTACATCTTAATACT
>MU224692.1:3042072-3057963 GCA_018584345.1 Thuja plicata
CAATATAACACATATAAAATAAATATATATACATATACTTACAAGGATAATTCTAACTCACATCAAAAATTACAGAACAACGTCGAATCATAGATCACAAGACCACATCACATACCACATTCAAATTCCCCAACTGTGGTAACCTCCTAAACAGAAATCTAAGTCCACGGGTAACCTTGAGAGTAATCTTGGTAATATCTCCACACAACAGCAGTTCAAGGATTTTTAAGGCACGCTCAGACTTGTGTAGCCAGGTGGAGTCGATGCTTGGTACTTGCATCCTGCAACACCAAACAACATGCATACATGTGTGTGTGTGTGTGTGTGTGTCTAGACAATGGTAAACAAGGAGGGAGAGTGCGACATCGTGTGGACCTCATGTAGGAGTAACTACGACTGCCTCCCCTCATCCTACATTCACATCAGACAATGACATCAACAAAGCATAATTGGATTAGTGTGGTTAGTACCAGAATAATCTCTTTTACATATTGTATAACAAGAATGCATCATAACATATTCATGTAAATGTAAATCATCTATTAACTTTCACCAACCCATTTAACCATCAGGCATGTACATATTTGTGAAAATATTTGTTTGACATTAATGTCAAAGGGAGAGAATGTATTCATATTATCATCAGAAACTATTCATTATCAGATTACTCAAAACAAGGAGAGATCATATCTATAGGGAGAGAATTTGTATCAATGTTGCAAACAAAAGAGAAAGACATCAAAGAAGAAAAATAGTCAAAAAAATTTGACACCAACAGAGGTCACAACACATCAGAAGAAGAAACAAAAAAGCTGCAAGAATCAAATCTAAGTTTACACAGAGCTTACCGACGGTCAGACATCTTATCGGTTATCAAAACAAACTGTTTGGTAATTTGATGAATCTCAAACAATTGTATTTTATATTTTATTAGCAATAGTATAGTATGATAATATAACATGTTTCCATGAATACCAAAGGGAGAGAATTTATTCATTATCAGATTACTCAAAACAGGGAGATATCATATCCATAGAGAGAGAATTTGTATCAATGTTGCAAACAAAATAGAAAGACATCAAAGAAGCAGAACAATAAAAAAAAATTGACACCAATAGAGGTCACAACACATCAAAAGAAGAAACAAAAAAGCTGCAAGAATCAAATCTAAGCTTACATAGAGCTTACCGGCGGTCATACATCTTATCGGTTATCAAAACAAACTGTTTGGTAATTTGATGAATCTCAAACAATTGTATTTCATATTGTATTAGAAATAGTATAGTATGACAATATAGCATGTTGCCATCAATGCCAAAGGGAGAGATTGATGACATATAACTGATTAAATGTTTGACTATATTAAGTTGAAGATGATGCAAGACATTAAATCAGTTAATGGTTTGTATTTTCATTGATGTCAACTTGATATCATCTGTATGGTCATATACATAATGCCAATGAATTTAGAGAATCAATGGAATAAAGGTTATGCTTTCAGCAATGCATAAAATTCAAGTATTCACTAAGTGACAAACTACACCGATGGAGTGCACACCATTGGTAAATACAGAGATAAAATCACAGTGATGCTCAACAAGCAGAAGACAGTGTTGCCCGACGAAGTAGAATCAAAAGATGCCCGACGAGCGAAAAATATTGTTGCTCGATGAGCAAGATCCAATGATGCCCGACAGAGGGAGATCCTGAAGCTAACTGAAGTTACACCAATGGAACTGGCAGTTGTCACTGATGACAAACTACAGAATTGACCGACGGAACAAAGAGATCAGAAAATGACAAAATATCTAGCTAGCAGAGCTAAATGATAGAGTTAACTGGTTGTTTTATTTGTTTTATTCGACCACAGTTAAGTAAGTGATTTGTACAACTGGCAAGAAGATAACTATGAGATAAATCAGGAGTTAAAGCCATAAATCAATTTGGCTGGATTGTTTTTCACACCAAGAATCAAGAATCAAGAACCTAGAATTAAGGGATATCATGTCTATTTAAGAGACAAGCATAATTCATTCCCGTAAGCAATCAAATACACAGGGGAGTGAACTGATAGAAGATACTGAAGAGAAACTGATGAAGGATAAACTTCATGCAGTCCTGATCAATCAAGCTAAGGGAGAGCTAAAGAATTTTACAGACACCGATGAACAAAAAAGCACAGTATCACAGAGCAGAAAGAGTTAAGTACAAAGGAATTTAATTGATACATTGATCAGAAAGATATTGTAAGTAGATAGATCTGAAAATCTGCAATTCAGTTGCATTAGAAACAGGTCATTTTGTTTTAGTTTAACCATTGAAGCATTAAGTCTCTTAACAGAGCAGGACTTAACAGTCTTTTGTAATTGAGGTATATCATAACAGATTACCAGAAGGTTGACTCATGATAGTAGCATCGGTCTTACCTAAAGCCTATTGATAGTCTAAGGAGGTTGATTCAAGGATGGTAGTAAGATTATCATAAAGCCTATTGACAGTCATGAGACTGATTCAAGGATGGTAGCATAGATGTCAGATACTAAGTGACAACCTATGTATAAAAATCCTCTAACAAGGTCGCACTTAACCGTGTGTTTGTAACCTTTAACAGGGTTGGCTCCTAACAGGGCTCACTTCAGAAGAGTGAAAATTTGGGGTACCAGTCCCAGTGGTTTTTTCCTTAACAGGGTTTTCAGGTTAAAATCCTTGTGTTATATGTGTATGGTTCATTACTTTATTGTTTTACATTCTACATATGCATTTATGGATTGATTGGTATATACTCTGCATATTTATTGAGTATCGATAAATACAGTTTACTGCTTATCGGTTATCAAGGAGAACAAGGACAAACAAGGTAAATTGACAAACAGTTATTTGTTTCAAGTATTTCAAAGGCATGCATCTTGTTGGGACTTAATACTTTGAGAAGTATTGATTTGTGGATTAAAGTTTAAATTGGATAAAAAATTTAGGCCACTGATTCACCCCCCTCTCAGTTATTACTAACAATTAGATACTCAATTAGGCCCCATTTTTGTGTTCTTGAGATTTCATGTCTGTTATTCTTGATCTAGAAACCTACCTCCTGCACTTTTGGCTTCTATTCCTGCTTTCTAGCTTCCAATTTAAAATTTTCCATCTTTTAAGTGGAAGATGTTGTCCTGGGCATCCTTTTCCCCGATGTTTGGACCCAAATTTGAATCAGGGGCCGATCTTTTGATTTAAGAGAGATTTCCAAATTTGTCTCGGCGTCCTTCAAATTTTGACCTCCAAAATGTTGTGATAGGTATACAATTAGTCTATTTCTCTTGATTTTGGTAACCAAGATCAAGATTTCAAGTGATATCCTATAGTTTTGCATCCAAGCATCCAAGCATTCAAGATCAAGTTATCAAGTATCCAAGGCATTTTTAAGGCAACATTTTTCATTGGAGATAGCTTCTCTGCCATGATGGCCAAGTAGAGGAGTTCTCAATTAGATCTTGTGTCCATCTACATTCATTCGTCCATCCATTCTTCAAGGTAAGAGTCTATCAAGCATGACAACATTGAAGATATTTGAGGAGTATTTGTGGAGCTGTGCATTTGTGAAAGGCATCCTTAACTCTTCTTAAAATTCCAAGATTTAAAGTAAACATGCAACTACATTCAAGCAACATGCAGGTATCATAGACATCACAATATTAATATTAGTTTATGAAGGTATATACAAGGTAGATCTAATATTTACTTTTACATTTACATGCATTCTTTTTATGTAGATTTATTTCTATTTCAAGGTTGATTCCTAAATCAATGTTTGACTAAGGCAAACCCCTTTCAACCCAACATTTTCCTTTCTTTTCTATGTGTATGAACAACTGACAAACCTACCATTGAAAATATGGAATATACAAGACCTGACAGACAATCTGGAATTCATATCACCGACAAATATTGGGAATGAGATAGTTCGGGGAACCTCTTCCCAAGAATAGGATGCCATGGGAAACATATTCCCTGTAAATCTGCTTCAAATTGGAACTATAGGTTAGTACTATTGTCTTCTTTGTATTTTTGGTACTTACAAGTTATTGTCTATTTTATGTTAGTCTTTGAAATATGAAACCTGTCACTTTGGCTTATTTTTATTTTATTCTACATTAACCAATCATATTCCCTCAAATCCTGCTTATTCTAATTCATTATTGTGAAGGATCACTAACCCACTTAGTGCTTAATTCCTACTCGAGCCTAGTATGTCATCTTCCTTCTAATTGTGCATTAAGAAAAGGAGGACAATAACCCTTGCATGCATTTCTCCTCCCATTTTTTGTACTATACATTTTGGTGACCCTGACTCTTTAATTCTAATTTTGGTGTTAGATATCCTTTGTATACATCTTTTATTTGATAGTTATATGTTCTCTTCATTAGGTTTCATGTGCAATTATATATTTTAATTATATTCGTGCTGCATGAACTTGATGAGTGTTTGCATATTTCTTTCAAATTTTCTATTTGCATTTGTTAGACATTCCTTTCATTTCTTTATCTATTAATGTTATCATATTTATTCATACCTATATAATTTTTGTTAGGACAATTCATAGACTTGTGGGTTGTTTTGATCTTGAGTTCTCTATGTTTCCTAGGAATCTTGATGAAACAAACATGCCTACCAATGACATTCCCACTATCCTTGAGAATCCTTCTTCCAACTCTTCTCATGATGAAGATGAGACCTTAAGAGTCTCCTCTACCTGAGTGTAGAAGTTCTCCCATGATTTTGAGAAAAATGAGCAATGTTTAGGTCAAGAACATCTTAATACAGAATCCATATATTTACTATAAATGACAAGGAAGATGATTCAAAATGATAAGAATAGTGTTGATTTGTTGCGTTCTATTTCCCATCTTATCGATAACAATGTGCTCAAGACCTTGGTTTAGATGAAAATCCTACTAGTGTTGAACCTTTTATTCCTATTACTACTTCATTACCTAGTGTTTCTACCTATGCTCCACCTCTCATGACTACATCCATTTCAATCATTAATCATACACATGTTACTATTGTAAGAATGACTAATCCTATCATTCCTCCTCCTTCAAGTGTTCCACGTGTTTCCCAATCTTCATCCATGCCTACCTATAGCAATAGTCAATTTACATATTCTAATGTTCCTTCCATTTCTCATAATGCTCCAAACCTTTCACATGTCTCATACCAATGCTTCCACTGAATTCACTATCAATAGTCTTCTTCAAACTATCTCATCTTTGCAACAAAAAATCACCTCCATAACTCAATACAAATTCAATATTTCCACTTGTGACATTGCTAGCCCTTTGTCCTTAGACATCATTTGTGTTGTTATTTTTCAATACGCGGGAATACCTCACTTGGAAATTTATATTCGTAAAGGTGATTCCTTGACTCATGTGAATACTTTTCAAACATTGTCTAGGGATTTTTCTCATGATCATAAACTTATGGCTAAACTATTTACTAGAACATTTATAGATAAGGTCTTATATTGGTATTGCTCTTTACCTCCTTATTCTATTGGTTCTTTTAAAAAACTTGCTGATTCTTTTATTCAATGATTCAAAATAATATTGGTCCTAATGTTTCTTTGATTTATTTAATGCATTATAAACAAGGTGTTAAGAAAAAGTGACTAATTTCATTGTTAGATTTAAATATTTGCATACTCAAATTTCTTATCATGTGCCTGATATTGTTGTGTGTTGTAATTTCATTGCTAATTTACCAAAATAAATTAGAGAAAATATATTGTTTTCTAAAGTTTCTTCCTTTACTCAATTATGTGCAATGCTTCATAATTATCAACTTTGAGTGAGTCAATTTGAGAGAAATCCAATGGATTTGATTGATGAGAGTGATGATGCATCCAAACCATTCCAAAATTTCAAAAATATAAAGGCTATATCAAGATCTACTCATCAAACAACATTTATGCATAAGTGGCAACAACATCTAAAGGTGTGGCTCCTTTGTCATCTATTTTAAAACCTTCCAAATTAGTTCTTTGTCTCATCAATTTGATTTTAAATTCACAATTATATTGTTTAAATGGTTGAATGAACCCTAATTTTGTTAATAAAACATGTTTAGGGATTGGATTTTAGCAGATTTAGTTGTTTAAACTAGTTTTTGAAGCAATAATATTATATGTTTCAGGTCTTGCATTCATGACCTTTGTTTTGCGCAGTTGGCCTTCTATTCTACGCAGTTGACCCTCTATTCTGCATAGTTAGGATAGGTTTTGTATAGTCTTCCTCTATTTATGCACAATTGGATTATAGATTTGCACAGTTGGTCAAGTTTGCCTCTTTTGTAGTCCAATTTCAAATTCTACATCTTCATCTCTGATTTTTGTTGATGGGATAGAGATTTTTTTATTACTGATTAGTTTGTGCATCTTCTTGGAAATCGTGGGATGAATATTACATGCAAAAAACTACTCATGCATTTGATGCAGGATGTGTGACAAAGACCTTGTGTGTTTGTCATAACTTTTGCGCTTGTTTTTAGTAGTTAGAAAAGACTTCCTTTGGTACATAAAATGAACAACATATTTTGCTTCAAGTGTTTGTAGATTTTTATTAATCCCGAAAGAAATAATGGATGTATCCTCTCCCCTTGAATTCATGTATCTTGGGTGTAAGAGAAATCCATCTATATTTTTTAGAGGGCCTATCTCCTGAGAATCCCATAAGTTCAAGTGTTAGGGTATTACCCAAGTAGTAATAGGCTAAAGCCAAGTCTCCTTCCAAATTACTATATAAATGTGTGATTGTGACCAAAAGTACAATCAATAAAGTGGTTGCATGATATATTTCCTCTAGTATCCTTTAGATTCTTAAACCTTAGTTCTCACGGTTGGGAGACCTCTTGCAGAAGTTTATCATGGCACCCTATGAACTGGATGTCCTGAACTAAAAAAATTGTTCTAGTTTGGAAAATTCCTTCTACTTGCTGGTGTGGAAGGTCCAAGACTGACTAAGACACCCCACACTTTTTTGGTTCCTATTAGAGATAGAAATTTCATTGGAAAGTGAATTGTGATGACCCTTGGAATTTAAAGTTTGGTGTGCCTGAGAAGTGAGTGTCATGGAGGGAAGATAGTGCCACAAAACTTCTAGGCTATTTGCTTTAAATAAGTGCAGTTGGATTTTATCCAAGTGGGGATTCAACAAGTACTATCCTTCAAGCCTAGGTTGTAAAGTGTTTGTGCATCAAAATCATAAATAACCATTTCTACTTGATGTATTTTGTATGAGTGTTATAAACAATTTTGAATCATTAAAAACTGCACTAAAACATTTCGAAACCTTTTCAAAGCATTTCAAAACAATTTCAAAATTATCTAAAACATTTTAAAACCTTGTCATAAACCTTTTAAAAAACATGGATATTCAAAAATGCCTTGAGATCTTGCTGCAATCTTAGGGTAGCCTTGGCATTTAGGTCTTGCATTTAACCTTCATATCCAATCATTGCATTCTTGCAATATCCCTCATTTCATCGTCTTTTTCCATATTGCATAATAGCTTTACCTTTGTCATTTTTCAAAATCATTGTCATACTTTCATATTTACACCTTCATTATCAATCCCTTAAGTATATCAAGTCTTTGTGATAGTTGCATTCCTTTCCCTCATTTTGCATTTAGAACATTTTAAAAACTTTGCGAAATCCCAAAAATTCAAGTCTTAGTTTTTCACCTTATGTCATTGAAAAATAAATCTCGAGTTCATTTCAAATATTATCTTTTTTTCCATTTTATTATTTGGTCAACATCCAATATTGCATTGATGGATTTGACTTGATCATTTTTTATTTTGTCCTTTTGGTCCTTGAAATTCAAGATCCTAATTACATTTCCTAAGTTCCTACTGTTAGGTTTTCATTTCCAAGATTTCTCCAAAGTCCAAAATTCCAAAAACATAGTTGCATCATCATCCTTAAGCTTGCATTTTATAAATTCCATAAAAAAGTGCATTTTGCATATTTCCCCCATACCTTTTAGGTGCATTTAGTCATCATGCCAATTGTAACAATATATCAAGCTTCCAAAAAAAAAGCAATATTTATATCAACCCATATTCACCTCAATTGAAGAGACACAATCACCTTTTGACCCAAGACAAGGTGTACCTTTGAAACCAAAAGGTTCTGACCTAAATATCACATATCCTTCAAGAGAGGAAACACTTATTAACCAAATACAAATGGAAAAATTTAATCCAAGCATGGGATACCCTACAAACACATCACCAAGTTGTGGCATGATTCAATGGGACCTCCACCACACTTTGAACCAATCTTTGTACTCATGAAACCATGATGTGGAAGTCTTCCACCAATACTCAAGAAGAAAATAAGATGACATTTTAATTTAATCAACCAAGTCAAGGTTTTTTTAAACAAGAATCATCCTAAAAATTGGAACCATTGTCCCATCATGGATTTAGATCTAATTCACCATCTCTATTTGAAAAAGAACCAAATGACCCATTGGATACTTATTTGGAATTAGACTCATCACAATCAAGTCACCTTTTCATCATGGATTTACCCAAGGAAGAAATTGAAGAAGCACTCAGAGATAAGAAGCTTCAAAAAATCTTGAAATATATTATGACCAAATACACGAAAAGATATTTCAAGATTTTAAAGAAAATGAATCTTGAATTATTATTGGAAGATCCATATTTCTGAAATAAAGTGAAATCTACTTTGGAAGAAATCCAACCGAAATTGAATTTGGAGCAAGTAGAGGGGAAATGACCACTAAAGGAGTTTAATATTGAAATTCCTCAAAAGAATACCTCTGGACAAATCAATAGCCCCCTGTTTGATATGACATCTCTACTACCTTGAGAAATAATTAATGTTAACAAGACTTCTAATGTTTATTTGAAAAGGACACTAAGGATTGATTTCAAGGAATGCATACTAGTAAGTCAACAAGAAGTTTCGAAAGAAGCGTTTACATTTTCTACGGGAATGCCAAATATACCCTCTTTGCAAGAAAGAAAGAATACACAACAAAGTGGCCCATTATTGCTAACTTATCCCAAAATGAAAGAAATGACTTCAGCCATTATACCACCTAAGGGGCCAAGTGAATATGTATCAAGGGTATATATTTCTAAACTAATGGATGCATAATGTGTGGCCACAACATCAGTCAATCCAAAGAAGAAGAGTATAATTGATATTTCACCAATACAACCAAAAGTTGCACAATAAACACATGTGAACATGATATCTCAAGAAAAGAACTCTAACTCATGTAAGCATAAACACTAAAGTCTCGACAACATACTTGCACCATTAGGATATCAACAAGCATAAAAACAAGAGCAACAAGTTCCAAGAGTGCAACAATATCAAGTGGGACAAGCATCTCAACCAACTTTTCATCATGTTCAATACCCACAAAAAGTGTAATAGGTGTACCAAAAAAAATCGCAACAAAAAAAATTATCACAATATGTGCCATAATATCATGAGCATATGCCTCCACAACAACAAAAATTTACTTATCCAAGAACTCAACAACAAGTGGTGGAACCTCAACAATATTTTGGACAATAGATGACATAGTTTTAACCATTTCAATCACTCCAAGAATTTCCACAATATTAACAACAATAATTAAGTCAACATCAAAATGTCACCATGGCACTACATGAAGATCCTTCTCCAGAATCATTGGATTCAGATACTCCTAGATTATCACATTTGAATCGACACAAACATTGCCTAGAAAAAGGAATAATTTATAGATTAAGAGGACATCTAGGAATGATGATACATTCATAAAGTCATTACCTAATGCTGAGATGGCTCAACAAATTTGAGAACTGAGAAAAAAGGTTAAGGATTTAGAATACAAAGAAAATAAGATAGCATATACAGAACAAGACTTATGCTCGAATCCATTTGATAAAATTTTATATATGCATCCTTTTCCTAAGAACTTTGAAGTACCAAAATTAAAGAAATACTAAGGGAAAGTTATTCCTAAAGATCACATCAGACAATTCTACACAACTTGCATAGAATTTTAATATGATGGTGCATATATCTCATGTGACTTTTCCCTCAAAGCCTAGGTGGACAAGAAATAGAATTGTACTCAAAGTTACTAGGGAACATAAAATTGTGGAGGGAATTGGCTGAAAAGTTTATTTCCCACTTTCCTTTCAATATCATAAACAAGATTACTTTGACTGACTTATGCTCCACAAAGAAAAAGGTTGGAGAACCATTCATGACATTTTTATTACGATGGAAAAATCTTGTTAGTCAATGTCCATTAAACATTCTAGAAGAACAAAAAGTGAATCTTTTCATTGAAAATATGGTGCCGAAAATGATGTATGAGATCAAAATAAAAAGTCTAAGTATAATGGAAAAGCTCATAAACAAGGGAACAAACATTCAAGAGGCTCTTATTCGAAAAGCCATACTTAAAATCAATAAATAAAGTAATAACAGCAACACTTCAAATGAGAAAGCAAAATTCTAGTCTTGAAACAAGAACGTTACAAAGGACCAAGCACTTGGAATACACAAATGGTAAATCAAGTACCACCACGAGTGAAATCAAAAAATACCACACAATATACTCAACAATGTCGACCATTAAGAGTAAAGATGCACTCCCAAATAGTTTACACCACTGGGAGAACCTATCAAATTTGTCCTACAACAATTGCTCCAATCTAATTTCATTTGATTACCAAATATCAAATAAGAAACAACAGTCAAACCCCCATGGTGGGTTGATAATAAATATTGTGACTATCATCAGACTAAAGGTCACAAGACTGCCTCATGCTATCAGTTGAAACATTTTGTACAAGACCTAATTGATCAAGGAATAATCAAGGTAGAATCTCCTACAAGTTCCTCTAATACTGATCAAACTATTTCAAAAACTCCCTTACTTGACCATGGTAAATGAAATCCCTCTAGTTCAAATTCAAATTCCAAAGCTAATGTGAATTATACGTGAATCTCTCGTGATTATACTATAAACTGTATCCAAATGTTAGATGCATGTATATCAACTATAACCATAAAAGACAAAGATTCACGATGTGAAATTACTACCTGCAGAAACAAGATTATTGTGCAAGGAGCCCATTATCGACCCAAGGTCACTACTTATTATAATCTTGTTGACTGGCTTGGCAAAACACAAGCACATATCTCTATCCTTGAACTATTTAATGCATCCCCTCAACTTAAAGAAATCCTAGACAAAGCCTTGAAAGAGTCTACTATGCCTAATGATATTAATGTTGACCAATTTCATGTCATGATGGGGAACTTTTCTATCTCACAGAATGTTATCTTTTCACCAAATGATGTCCCTCAAGACTGACTTAATTATAATTAACCCTTACATCTTGAAATCTTCATCGATAATTGTAAAGTTAGATGAGTTTTGATAGATGATGGAATATGACTTAATTTATGTACCTTGGGAGTTATAATAACTCTCGGTTATACTAAACATGACATTGATTCATCAAATATCACAATCAAAGCTTGTGATGATGTTGAACATCCTTCCAAAGGAGTCATCATACTGCCTCTTAGAGTTGGTCCAACAATTGAAAATGCATTATTGCAAGTTATAGACCTAGATCTACCTTTTAATATGATTTTTGGATGCCCTTGGATCTATGAAATGAAATAAATCCCATCCACTTATCACCAATATTCTAAGTATTCATATAACAAAGTGGAAATCACTATTCTAGGAGACCCTAATCCTTTTCAATTTTGTGCAAATCTTAAACGTACTCTTGCACAACAAGTACCAACTAATGGTGAAGAAACATCATCTAGTTCCTCAAAATATGTTGATGATTATGCAATAACCAAAATGACCAAGGGAAAAATTAAAATTGAAAACCAAGGTTGTGGAGAGTATTCCATGTCTCAAGCTTTACACATTGGGAAATTACCTCTTTCCCCAAAATCTTATGGAAAACGACAACTGTTGAAAAAACAACAATAGAAGACAACTATCTAGTTCAAACCCTCTACCACATTAACAAGATGGGGAGGATTACATGAATACCATATTGATGAAAAAATATATGGATGGATATACAAAGGTGAAGAAGAACAAGAACCTATCCAATTACCAATTGAAAAATATGGAAAAAGGATTCAAAATAATGTACCAAAAAGACTATGATGGTTTTAGTGGTCTTCACACAAGGAAACAAGGAATTATAGAGCCTGTTACTACATAGGGGCGACCATCTAATAGAGGAATTGGATTTAAACCATCATGAATCGACTCTTTGAGGACTGAGGTACCCTCGTGTGAAAATGTGAATGCCTTGAACGATGACATGACATCTGAGGACACACATCCTGAATTTGAGTCCAATGAGTGGGAATGAGATTCCTATTCCTCTAATATTTATGCTCTTGGTCATGTCTTTTTTACCCCAATGAATTACCCATCAAATATAAAAATTTTAATGATAGATCCCATTCAAATTAGTTCTCAAGCTTGGATCAAAACTTTCTAGGATCCTAACACTACTTCCAAGGATAGTTCTAGTGACACAGGCATGATTGATGTTTATGTCCTTACCCTCACTCCTGGCATCCAAATCATATACAATATTGATGATGACATTCCTTTAGTATACCCTAAACTAATAGATTGGGACCAACAAGGACCACCGAGGTTAGACCATTTTGAAAATGATGAATTAATAGTAGAATTCTTTGAGCTCCGAGAAGGCATGTTGCAGGGTGATCATAAAGCAAGATTTTCAATTGATCTTGATGCCATAGAATATTTTTGGTAGTCATGTCCATCTTCCAGTTGCAAAATTGAAAATAAAACAAAAGAAAAAAGCAAAAATGAAAAGAATAGGTCTTCTAGTGAAAACTGAAAGGTGTTATTACACTGCAAAAAAAGTAAAAATAAAGGATGTATTCGAGAGTGAAAACCTCTCCAAGGTGTCTAAGGATAGAAGATAAGAAACACCCACACAACAACAAAAATAAGCATTGCTAATTGAAATGACAGAAGAAATCAACCTTGGAACACTAAACAATCCAAAGATCACACACTTTGCAACCTCAATATAAAAATAAGAAAATGATGAGTTCAAAAAATTATTTTTGGAATGGAAAATCAAATTTGCATGGTCTTATATAGATATGCCAAGTATGGGTCCTGATTTGGTTCTTCATAATTTTACATTGTAACCAGGTGTCAAGCCAGTAAAGCAAAAGTTAAGAAAGATGTATCCCCAGATAACTCTTTTGGTGAAAGCAAAACTGAAAAAATTGTTGGATGTGGGTTTCATAAGATTGATTGATTATGCATAGTGGATTTACAACTTATTCCTAGTTAGAAAACATAGTGGGGGCATAATAATATGTACCAATTTTTGTGATTTCAACAAAGCATTCCCTAAGGATGATTGCCCCTTGCCAAACATTGATATCATAGTAGACATGACAACTGTATATGAGATGTTACCACTGATGGATGACTTCTTAGGCTACAACTAAATTGTAATTGCACCTAAAGATAAACCCTAAATAAATTTTACATGTCCTTGGGGGATACATTGCTAGAATGTGATGCCCTTTGGCCTCAAGAATGTCAGAGCCACTTATTAGAGAGTAATGAGCACCATATTCTATGATTTCATGCATGTATTGATGGGAGACCATGTAGATGATCTATTATGCAAATCACCCACAAGAAAAGATCATTTGAGTATTCTTGATAAGACCTTTGATAGAATGGAAAGCTACAAGCTCCGACTCAACCCAAAGAATGTGTTTTCAGAGTTGTTTCAAGAAAATTCCTAGGTTATATTGTTTCTCATAGAGGCATTGAAGTGGATCCTAAAAAAGTTAAAGCATTATTCGACATGCATCTTCTGACTACTCTGAAACAATTAAGAAGACTTCAAGGGAAATTACAATCTATCGATAGATTTATTGCACAACTGGCAGATAAATGTCACCCTTTCCAACATTTATTGCATAAGGGTGTGACCTTCAAACAAAATGATCAATGTGAGAAGTCATTTCAACAACTAAAAGATCACCTACTCAACCCACAAGTTTTGATGCCTCCCATTCTAGGCAAGCTATCTATTATATTAGCCAGACACTTGTGGGTTATGAACTAAATTATACACTCATTAAGTGTGCATGCCTTGTTCTGGTCTTCACAGCCCAAAAGCTAAGACACTATATGCTCAATCAAAAGACAATTCTTATATCACAAATTGATCTATTGAAATATCTACTGAGCAAGGCAAGATTTAGAGGGTGATTGGCCAAGTGGGTGATGATCCTGAGTGAATTTGACATTGAATATGTAGATCGTAAAGCAATTAAAGGTCAAGTAATAGTTAATCAGCTAGTTGAATCACCAATACAAGATAATCACCCTTTGTTACCAAATTTTGTAGATGAGTCAATATTTTCTATCACAACATCCAATGAATGACAACTATATTTTGATGGCTCACACACTAGGAGTGGATCAGGAGAAGGTATTCTATTTGTCACTCCACAAGGTAATGTGATACCTAAATCATACATAATATCTTTTGAGTGTACCAACAATATAACTAAATACAAGGCTCTGGCCATTGGACTGAAATTAGCAATACAATAGTAAATTCAACACTAGCAAGTTTATGGAGATTCACAGCTAGTCATCTGCCAAGTTAATGATGACTATGACACTAAAGATGATAAATTAGTACTTTAGAAGCACCTGACTGATTTTTACAAAATAAAATTTGTTACAATCAAGTTTTATCAAGTTCTAAGAATAGAAAATGAACATGCAGATACTATGGCAACTATTTCTTCCATGATTGACATGCCACAAAATCAAGAAAGGTGTGAGTTCTGAGTGGAGGAGTTATTAATTCCTTCTTTTGAGATCCCACAATCTGAGCTTGTGTGTGAAATTGTTGGTCCCATTTCCCCTTGGTATTAAGATATCTATAACTGTATGCACCCTAAAATGGTCGCCTGGACTATGGGCCCCCATTTATCAATTTATCAAATTACTGAATCAATGCTTTGCAACATTTTTAATTCAAATCAATTTCCTTGATCAAATCGTAATTAATTCAATTATTTCAATATTTCCTAAGGTTTGATTATTTCATCAATTATCTTATTTAATTAAAAGAAAACAATTCCTTTTTATTAATTAAAATAATCTTGTTTAATTAAAATTCCTTTTTAATTAAATAATCTTATCTTATTTACTTAAAATCTCTCTTAATTAAATAATATTATCTCATTTAATTAAAATATCCCTTTTAATTAAATTAAATAATCTTATTTAATTAAAAGAAAATCCCTCTTTTAATTAAATAAAACCCCCACTTAAATCCCTCTTTGTTGAAAAAGGAAATAAATTAAATAAAAATAAATAAAGTTCCTTTTCTTCACACATCTTCCTAAGTGGTGGGCTTTTTTACCTCTTAATCATAGCCTTTGATTTTGTCTTTTGAAGATATGAGCACATGGATCAAACAAGATTTAATCTCCACCATTGCTTATTTTCTTTTTTGCCTCTTAATCTTTACCGTCCATTGCTCTTTATAAGGAAACCTCTCCTTCTCATTTGGATAATCAATAATCAATAATCCATAATCGATAATGAAGAAATCAATCATCTTTTTCATGCTATTGTTATGCTGCAGGTTTGGAAAGCAATTTTGGAGGAGATTTTGAGCACTTGAGCTTGGATATTGCAACTTCTCTCTTCTTGTCTTCTTCTTTCATGCCCCATGGCAATCCATTTAGATTAATTTTGCACTTGCATGTTAGATTATATT
>MU224692.1:3066853-3077190 GCA_018584345.1 Thuja plicata
GAATATTCATATGCGTCTTAGAATTTAATGATCTGATATGCGAATTTGATTTCAAAATTACGCTATCATTAGAATTTCTAAGCAAAATCTCGCAGAGTAGCGCAAAATTTTTAGGATAGAATTTTAAGTCTATCACACACACAAAATAAGCTCAAACTTTAGGTGATCGACCAGAAAAACCATTTTCTATTGACCTTGGAAGGACACGGAAAACCACTCACAACGCTACTGAAACTCAAGACGCCACTCAAAACTGGAAACTAGAAAACAAGACGCAAAATGAAAAAGAGAAAAACAAGAAAGGACTTGATGTCTAGTTAGGAAACAAAACAATCAAAATCAAGGGATGACTGATTCCATTGAACAATATCCCTTTCATAACATCGACACGCTTAGAGAAAAACTCCTAGCAATCAACTGAGAATTGCGTAGGGTTGCCCCAATTTTGGGGAATGCAAAATTGAGGACAATAGTACTTCATGCTTGAAACTAGACACTATCATGATCATCCTATCAAAGCACAAACAAACACTAAACAATGACAATAAAATTAGAATGGTTATTGACTTGCTTGGTTTAATGAGTCTAATCTTTTTTATTGATTTATCTCGATCATGTTCCTATTTTTCTCAAGGATATCACTAAGTGATGAGAGTGGTTGGTATGGTCCATGATCCTTTTTATTTTTTCTTCTATTTGAGGGATGTTCTCATGAAATTCTGGGGCAAGTATATTTTGGGTGTCTGTGATAAGTGTGTTCGCTCTGTGAATGTCGCACATACCTTGATTCTTAACATACTATTTTTGCTCTAGGGTGGATGGGGTCCTTCCTTGTCTATTTTTGCAAAAGGATTATTTTATCGCTCTGTCTTGTTGTTCTACAATGCGCTATATCAATTTTTATATATTAAATAAAGCTCTTACAACATAAAGTGCACATATAGAAAGTTTCATCTCTTACTAACATTCCTTCAAATGTCTAATTTATTTTTTCTGCTAATACTTCTTCAATCAGTCCTCGCAGTCCTCTTGGTCTAGTACTCTGGCACACAAAAAAACAAGTACATCTTGCATTCACTGACCTTTAATATGTATGCATAACATAATTGCATATCCATAGCATAAAAGGTAGAAATTATAAAAACAATTCATTCCATGTCTACAAAGTAACGTATTACATCCATCACATACATGCATGGCATCATATAAACATCATTGTATAGAAAAGTAAATCACGTGTACATAATAAAAGCATCAAGTAACATGTAAATAGATGCATATCATATGTATATGCATCATAAAAAGTATCAGAGTACAAAATCAAGGTGTTTGCATAAACAAGACCCACAAGCTCAACATAATCTATCAGCTATGTCTACCAAATATGTCTCTCAGCATAGGGAGAGTCTACTATTATCCTCTACTCTCTTGGTCCTCCTGGTCTCTATCCTATCTGAATGAAATATCTCCTACTGTCTGCGATCTCCTATTCCCTAGCCTAGATGGCTTCCTAGGTCCTAACACTCCCTGCTGCTTTGTGTCCTTCGAGACTGTGTCCTGCTAGAAGAATCCATATAGCTTGGTGCCCACTGATCTTGTGGTACATCTGTCTCGTACATGTCTTCCAGTACCTCTTTTCCTCTTGAGCATCTGCTAGCATCAATGACATCTCACACATGCCAATATTTGTAATACCACTAATAAATACCTGCATGTCCTCCTTCACTCTCTGTGCTCTAAAAAAATTTGTATCTTTAGTGGCTCTTAATGCATCCCTCTCTACTGTCAATTTGTCCATATCTACTATGAGCACTACTTTCTCAGTATCCCAACCTGCTCTCTCTCCTAAATGTCCCTCAATCTGCCTCATTAAATCTGTGATGTGTTTCCTCTAATATCTGACTGCTCCTCTTAGAGTGTTGATATGTGTAATTTCCTCCACCTCATCGCCTACAACTATGTCATGCATCAGTATATCTTTTGGAGCTTGTATATCCTGATCATCTAGTGGAGCCTCTCTATCCTCCTCCACCTACATAGGCATGCCAACATGATCATTTCCATCATCATCACTCTCATCCTTGCTACTTGTGTCAGTGTTATCCACATCCTCCTTGTCATCCTCCTCATCCCCATATTCCTCCTCATCCTCACTATCTGCATCCTCCTCCTCTACCCTTGGCTGTCATGGTGTCACTCTTAGAACTAGTATATTTGGATTTGTCAATGGTATCAACCTATGCCTATCAAACCACCTATCATACTCTAGTGTAGTCCCTGTGTCCATAACCTCTTGTCCTTCTCCCCATTGTCTCATTCGTAATTGTGCAAACTTTGTATATGCCACTTGTGGCCTGATGGGTGCACCCCATGTCCTAACCTTGCCTCTTGAGTAGGCGAATAGTGCCATGCATATTGGTACATCCTATCTCTCTCCAAATTGTCTATGTACCCACTCTGGTAGTTGGACCTTGATAGCAACATGTCCAATAATAGTGTTTTTGATCAAGTATCTTTCATGTTGGCAATAAGGAAAGTGATCCCCATCATCGTCCCAACCAGGGTAATCTCTGTATGGTCTCCATGTGAAGTCTTTGAGTGTGTCAAGCTCATGTCTCTAGTATTGTGTATATCCTAATGGCCCTTACTAGAGTGCTTTGGCATATCAATACACATATGGTATATTTGGTATAACCGTACTGTCTGCAATAGGATGAACCATGACTATGTGCTCAAATGCCCAGACTTGTAATAGTGTAATCCCACTACTAATAGATAATTGACCTCTATATGTTGCCTAATGAAGACGGTAGTATATCATAGCCAACATGCAAGATCCTCATGTAAAAATTATCCCATCCTTGATCATCCTCTCTAATACTTTTCCTCATCCAATTGGGAATCTGTGCTCATGTCTGTCTGGTACAAATATTCCTACAATCACTCCATAAATCACCACCACTAGCCTCTCATGCTTTGCCACTAGTGTCTCCCATCAAATCTCATAGTCTCTAATGTCTAGTTTCGCATCATCATAGTTAAATAATCTTCTAATAGTTGCTCTCCTTGTCGACATTTCATATACTTCTAGCTCACCATGGATGAGAATCCTCAAAATATTCCATACATCCTCCAAAGTGATGGTTGTCTCTCTAGTAAGAAAATAAAATGAACTAGTCTTTGAGTGTCATCTCTCTACCATCACAGTAATCAATCCTTTGTTCATGCTAATCTCAGGCATAAATGTGATGTAATGCAAACCTAGTACTGATAAGATGTCTCTCTCATCACTACTCAATCTGTGTCGTAGACCCATACATGTTAGTCTACTCTCACATGTCTATAATAGGACAAGCTCGACCTATGCATAACAAGTGATACACGTGTCAACTTCTATTACCTAATGTTGTTGTTAATCAATTTTGACTATTTTGACCTATTCTATGACTTTGATCAAATTTTGACCTAGTTTTGACAATTTTGAAGCGCTTTGACCGAGTTTGATTGCCCTATTGTTTAAACTACATTACCCTTTGACAAACAACATCACTCTTTGACCATATGCGGCCAAGGCAGCCCTTTAACATGTTTCCTATGCAGTCAGCCTCCCAAGTGCAGCCAGGGGAGCACTTGGCCACATTTTCTACACAGTTAGTCATTTCCAGCATAATTTTGGCCTTTTGACCTAGTTTGGTCCCTAAACCTAACCCTAAGCTACCTAGGAAAGTGTAAAATAAATGCATAATAACCAGGAGGATTTGATGTACATGCCTATGCCTCTGCACCCTCTAATCATCGATAGCTCTACATGCACTCACCACAATGATTCTGCAATGGAATTCACTCCATCCTCCTAGCTCCAGAGCTCCAAATATTCCAAATGAGAGAGTGAAAATGAGATCTTCTCACCTCTCCAAGCCATTTTATAGACTATTTTCTGCCTATATGGACATGCTCCCTTTGAGTTTTATATTGGTTGTGAAGCTTTTCCCACTCCCGACTTCATAACTTTTGCATATGACCTTTGATTTTTTATCCATTTATTGTTATGGATATGTCTCATCGTTGTCGACAAATTGACTTGTCACTTGCATTTTTTGATCAATTTTTCGAGGGGCACCCTTATATCTTGTCATTGATGGGGCATATTTTGATGCAATTTTTTCTTTATTTTTCTTTGACACAACTCTCATAATCGCATTGTATCAAAGAGGGGCAAAATGTAGATGCTAAAAAAATGGTTAACAACTAAGGTGCCATTTTTGCATTGCGATTGAAACATCGTTCCACACTTTAATTATTCTTCTATGTTGCACATATGGTCTTTATCATATGATTGCATTTTGCCTTCCATCACTGCTTAAACCTTGAAATGTGTTTAATTAATTACTAATATTTCTCCTTGATCTATATCATAACTTATTAATTTGACCTATTTAACCATGTTCAAAATTATTATCAAAACTTTCAAAATCGATTCAAATCCTTCAAAATCAGTTCTTTGTCTCATTAAAATCATTGAAACTGATCAAAGTCAACTAATTTTCTCTCTTTAGGGGTAAACAACCATTATTTATCCCTATGTCATAGCCTTGATAAATAAATATCATATATTTATCCCTTTTCCCTATGTTTCACAATTAATTAATTCTTACCAATTAATTGGATAATTTCATGTTTATGGAATTTCATAATTCCTAAATCCTAATTTACTAATTTGAGGGATTAAATGAGTTTTAAATTCAAATATTCCCTCCTTTTTCAAATTCCTCTAATTGTGCTTCCAATCCCTATAGTTTAGCCTCCAAATTGCTTCCACCTTCCCTATCCCTTTTCCCACTAATTTACCCTATCCCATTCCCCTTAATTTGTGCATTGATTTATGCATTCCAATTTGTGCAATCAGTCACGTCATAATTATGTCAAATTCCTATTTGCACATTCATTTACCAATTTGGTGATTTTGAATTCAAACTATATAAATTGAGCTTAAATTCCATTGATCTACTAACCATCATCTTTTGAATCTTCTCGCAATTATTGTTAAAGTGTTTTCATGGAAAAGTGTGTTTGTCATGGGAGCTACATCAACCTCATTGGAGATGAAAGAAAGGCATTAGAGAAATGTTGAAAGGGGGTGTTTAATTAATTTTTTTCATGTTTATGCACTTTTATTTCAATAGTTTTAATGTTAGGTTACGATGTTGTTTGTGTGCTTTTAGGGTTTGATGGTTACCTTAACATGCATTCTTCCCCATTTTCTTAGCTTACACTAGTAATTTTATACCTCATTTTGAATCTTTGCATAATGTGATGTTGAAGTTTATTAATGCTAATTTTTATCACTTCCTTCCATTAAACCAATTGATCCTTCAAAACAATACTCCAAAAATTTTGATCCCAAAGTTTTTTGTCAATGCCATCGTTAACTTGGTCATGATACTGAGAAATGTTTTTGTTTGAAATTTATATTCCAATACCTTATTAACCCTAATGCTATATCTATTTATGGTGTTAATGACCAAGAAAATAAATATTTTTCCTGTCCCAACCAAAATTTAAAAATTTATACTAATCCCTTACCTTCCCATTCTACCAATACCATTGAGTCTATCCACTCTTTTCCTTTTCTTCCACCAATGTTGTTGACCGTCCTACTATTGTGAAAAATGATGATGAATGTACAGAGGCCAACAATATTTTCAACCATATTGATCATTCTAAACCTAAAACCAAAACTACACCTGAGCTTCGCATTACATTTTATCCTAATAAGACTATTAGGGAACCTGATGGTCCTCTTTATATTATTGCAAAGATTAATGGTCTCCACTCTTGTGGAGACCTTATAGATCCTACTTTCATTTTGAATGTTAAAACTAAAGAACACCTTTACACAAGACACCTCCAGCAAGACTTCTATTACAAATCAATTTTAATGGTTAAAACTTTCAACAGTTTCGCTTGTTCTACCCATGGTTCCATTACCTTCCCCACAGAAGTTGGTAAGAAATCCTTAGATGTCAATTTTGTTTTTATCCATAATTCTGATCAGTTTCAAGATAGAATTGGCCATCTTAGTCTCACTTCCATGAAAGATATAGTCTCTAATATCCATAAGTGTTTAAAATTTCTCCATGATGGAGAAATCCATGTAGAAATCATCGCGACTAACAATAGTCTCTATCAACCTTTAGTTACTCATGGGGAATTTGAACCTAACTTCTTTTGGCCTAGCACACCTCAACCAATTCAACCTCATAAATATAATTTCTTGCTATCCTATCAAAAATTCAAAGCCAAAAATATTTGTGAACTTAGCATTTCTATATTTTTGTCTCCTTGCCCTAGACCTAAACTCACTCCTACACCTTCCATACCTCCTATTTATGCTTCAGTTTCACTTCCTATATCTTACAAACATCCTGCAAATTCTATCTCTCAGGATATCATAGCTCCTTTCATTCTTCCTCCTAAGGGGAAAATGATCCGATGTTGATGTATCCTAAACCACTTCAATCTAAAAAAAAACCAAACATAACCATTGTGCTCATGACCGTCATCATATACATCATACTAGGGCCCATGATCTCACTTACCAAAACATTTCCTCCCCTAAGACACCTACTAATGCCTTGATTCCCTTTTACCAACTTATGCAATCAAAAGGGAGAAAGTTGATCTCAAAAATATGAAATTACATAAACTTGATTATTCTATTTGTATTAGAGATTCTCTTGGAATTAATTTGGATGTATAAGATACTCTTGATGATGATGATTACAATGTTTCTAATGCAAATGATGTGAATTCTAATGATTCTGATGATATGTGTAATCTTATTGAGGTTAATCATAATTTACCAACTAGATTTGCAAAACAATTATCTCTTTCTCCTAGTTATAAGCAAAATGACTTATCATTAGAGCATGGTCTTTGTTTGGAACTTGTGATAGTTCCATCTACCATGTTTGACGTTTCTCCTCTTGCATGCTTCCCACCTTCACTAAATAGTATAGATTGAGATGGGGGGAGGGGGTGTGGGGCAGAAGATATGCTTGACTAGCTCCTCTTGTATGGTGGATTCTTTTGTGTGTTTGCATTGCATGTTGTGCTCCCATTCGTGATGTGCTTCTTGTTATATGTTTTGTTTATATTTTATTAAATGATCCTTTTTGCTCTGTTGGTGCAAGGCAATAAATGAATCGATATGTTGTGACATTATTTTATTTGTATCTCATTTCTTCTATATGTCATACATGTTTTATTATTCATAAATGTGCCTTTGTGTTGTCTGATTCAGGATGATGCAAAGTGGTAGCAACCATTCATTGTGGTCTCTATAATACCGATGCAAAAATACTCTTATGTGATCTTCTTCTATTATTCTCCTATTTCTTATACCTTTGGTGGATTATGCCAATTCAATTTGATATAATTATGATATACATAAGTAATCATATGATCATACTAACCCCAGAGTTAGTAGATCCCTTTTGTGCTCTTTTTGTCATGTGTTTTATTTCCCTTGGCATGTCCTTGCTTGGGGTCATCTCATAGTGGAAACATCTCTTATGGGTGCATGTATGATTCATTAAAGCCATTTCTCTCGTTAAGACATTTGTAATAACTTTAATGTGGGGGATTCCACTCCAGTCATTGTTTCACAATTTTACACACACATATACAAGGATATTCTGCAATCTCTTATATGGAGGGCTATTGAGACAATTCTTTCCTTAGGTTTACCCTTACATTACATTACATGCTCTGTGCATTATTCAATAAATCCCTTTTAGATATAATTCTTTACTTAAGGATTGATTCTCCTTTTCTAGATACCTTTGGAGACTATGCTTTCCTTAAGGATTGATCCTCTTTTGGTGAATTTGTACTAAGTGAACTATTCTTCACTTGTTTATCCTTTTTCAATGGGTTGACTAGAATAACACAACTTGTTAGACCTTCAATTCCATCTTTTCATCTTCATATGACCCATAGTAAGTCAAAACTTTACGAGGCTAGTTGCTCTCTCTCTCTCTCTCTCTCTCTCTCTCTCTCTCTCTCTCTCTCTCTGTGAGTGATGCTTCATTTTATCTTGGTTTTGGTTTTGATGGAGACCTAAGTCACTTGGGGGATTGGTGTCTCCTTATCTCCTTGATCTTGATAAATTTTTCCAATGCATTGATTTACTTTGCCATAATCACGAGGTTATCTCATACTCTTTCTAAAGTGGGGTCCCAATGTATCGTCCTAAAGTATAAGCACATATAATTAGATTCTTAATTAGGCCCCATTTTTGTGTTCTCAAGATTTCATATCCATTGTGATTGAACCAACAAACCACCTCTTGCATTTTCAGCTTCTCTTCCTCCTTCATGACTTCCAGTTTAAATATGAACCTCTTCTAGGTGGAAGAGGACACCCTGGGCATCCTCTTCCCCAATGTTTGGCCCCAAATTTGAATTGGGTCCCCATCTTTTTAGTTTTAGAAAGATTTCTAAATTTGTGTCGACCTCCTTCAAATTTTGAACTCTAAAATGCTGTGAGAGATATAAAAGCAACCTCTTCTCATTTTGGTAACCAAGATCAAGATTTCAAGTGCTCTCCTACAATTTCACATCCAAGCATCCAAGACATTTTTGAAGGAAATATTCTCCATTGTAGATAACTTCTCTCCCATGTGGCCAAGTAGAGGAGTTCTCAACTAAGCAAGAAGATACTTTTCTCATCTACATGCATTCATCTATCCATTCTTTAAGGCAAAGCGTCTATCACTTGCACAATAACATTAAAGATATTTGAGGGGTATTCATATATCTATGCATTTGTAAAATGAATTCTTTATTCTTCTTTAGCTTCCAAGATTCAAAGTCAACATACAACTAAATTTAAGCAACATTCAAGCATCTTCATAGACATCACAATCTCAATAGTGGTTTATGAAGGTATGTACAAGGTAGATGTAATATTTACCAAGTTACGTTTACATGAATTCCTTTTATGTATTTTCATTTTTATTTCAAGGTTGATTCCTCAACCATGATTTGAATAAGGGAAACTCCTTTTAACCCAAAAAATTTTCCACTTCTTGTGTGTAGGAACAAGTGACAAATAGCATTGTAAATTTGGAAAGTATAGGACGTGATAAACAATTTGAAATTTGGATCATCAGAAAGTACTAGGAATAGGATGACTTAGGTGACTTCTTCCCAAGAATAGGATGCCCTGGGTGATCTCTTCCCAGAAAATTAGCTTCAAATCAAAACCACAGGTCAACACTAATGTTTGGTTACTATTTTGGTACTGACAATTATTGTTTATTTTTTATCAGTTTGTTAATTTGAAACTTGTCACTTTGGCTTATCTCGTCTTCTATCTTGCATCATCTAATCATATTGTCTCAAATCCAACTTATTATAATTCATTTTTGCAAAGGATCATTGACCTTCTTAACACTTTAATTCCTACTTGAGACTAGTGTGTCATCTTCCTTTTGATTGTACATTAGGAAAAGGAGGACCCCTTGCATGCATTGCTCCTCCCTTTTTTATTATAGTACAAGTGCAACTCAGGGGAAATGTACAAAAGATAGTAATGCAAGATGGGTCCTGACTACTCGGCCATGTTAGGTACCTATGTACAAATGCAATCCAATCTCTCACAAATGGTGAAATGGATAAAACCGCATGGGAGAAAACTCTCCTCTAAAAGAGAGATGAAAATACACAATACTCTTAATGAGAAGAACAAAACCTTATGTGAGGAATAAGTCCTCCCCACGAGAGAAGAGAAGAGAGACCATGAATCCCCCAATGTTGAATCTCCTCCAAAGATGGTCCAAGATGACGACTAATGCTCCTCCATAAGAAGAAAATACAGCCAATGTTGTACCAAGAATGTCAAAGTGTGACAAAACTAGGTATCAATGACGACGAAGAACTAATAATGAAACACCCACTGTAATATAATACAGATCAGACACGAAGATGCCTACTTGAGCATAAATTGAATACTCACTGGGTAAAAGTACGGAACTGTGTCACACTAGAGGACCATTTGACATGTTTCGGCCGGACATGTTTCGGTCGAATACGTTTCGGTCGAATATGTTTCGGCCGGACATACGTGGCGCACACGCGGCGCCAAGTGGCGTCCATGTGGCGACATGGTTTCGGTCGAACCTGGTTCGACCGAAACATGTTTCGGGCGAACCTGGTTCGACCGAAACCCTTAAAATCTATATAAACCCCAAAATCGGTTTGAGCGGCTCATTTGCACTGAGCCCCTTCCACGATTTGCGGAGCGGAATAGGAGTACTTCGGCCGAAAATTGGT
>MU224692.1:3085199-3100101 GCA_018584345.1 Thuja plicata
TAAAACATATTCTGAAATCAGAAGAAAAAAAGATTATTTTCATATATTAAAGTGGAGGGAACTAGACCTTACATTTTCAGCATTTTTTGAGCAATTAAAAAATGGACTTCAAAAATTAAAAAAATAGGTCAATACTTATTCAAAAAAATTTAAAAAAATTATAGGCATAANNTAGATCCAATTTTACACATTTCATTAGTTTACATCATTTTCAAATTCTAAACACAAATATCACTTTTATGTCGTTAAAGTTCAACAGTTTTGCATGTCGTGGTCCTCTTCCTTTGTTAAAGTGTGACACAGGTTTGTACTTTTACCCCACTAATGACATTTAATACATTCTAACTCTTCTCTAAAGCCATGCATCACCAATGGTAGACTGGTACATTCTAAGTCTCCTATGGAGCCATGCACCAAGTCTCAGAAGATACTTCCCAATCTATTGAGTATGGAAGGATTACATCAAATATGCCATCAATGATAAAGTACACAGAAGGATGACACTTTATGTCTATGCATGTACAACATAAATCATGTAAGAGAATATAATATGATATTACAATGCAAATATATAAACTAATAATGATGCCACCAAAGGATGTGTTGCAAATGATCATTGATGATGTCCTCTAATTGGACTAATGTGCCAAGAAATTAAATGATTGCTGATGATGTCCTATGATTGGATTGATGTGTTGAGAAATCATAGGAGAAACTAACCCCTTGGCTACTGGTTAGAAGATGGATTGTTGCAACAGGTATGGTAGGTGGACAAAAAAAATCTTTCCCAAATTTGCTTATTTATTAACAATTTTATTTTTAAAAACTTGTAAAAAGTTTTAAAACATTTTATTACTAAAAAACATTCTTAAATAATAAAGATTCTTTTTCTTTCCTGAATTTCTACTTCAGTGATTACAATTTCCACAATCAGGCTATAAAAGACTATCATATTGCAAAAGACCAAACTAAGATCTATGCATTACAATTGCAAACTAAACCAAATTTTGAAAGTACAATTTCTAATCACAATCATTATAAATTGACAACAACACTATAAAAGACATAAAATATGCACTTAAAAAAAATTGCACCTTAAAAGGAGTCTGTATCAACCTGAATGAGGCCTTCAAAGTTGTAAAAATATGATTTTATGATTTTCTAAAAATTTCAATAACAAAGATCAAAAACTATCTACACCAATGTGTAAAGCAAGAAATTCTACCCTAAATAAAAAAATGCTCAAAAAAATGAGTCCAGGTGGCTGAGATATCGCAGTTTGAAAACCACCTGTGTAAATATGACACATAAATTGCTGCCACCCCTCCAAACTTCAAACGGCTATAGATTTGACTTCTAATGTCCAGTTTGGATAAAACTTGAGAGTTTTAGATATTTTCAATGTGATGCCAACCTCTGATTTGCACCAACAAGCTCTAATTTTGCCCTACAATAGAAAGCTACAAAGAGGACACCCCAAAATCTACTAAAATCTTTCTAATGCCAAATCATTGACACTCTATGAATTCTGATACTATGTAAGATTTTGCTTATAGCAATAACCCAAAATATAGAGCTAATGGAAAACACAATAACAAGAGAGAAATAATATTATAAGAAAAAAACTACATTATCACCAAGAATGCAATAGGAACAATACTATGGATGATAGGACATAAGAGGGCAACGTCTATGCAGCCATCCGATTCTCTAATGTTACCAAGGAGGGACTTAGTTTTTTTTTAACTCTCCTTTGTAAAACTGAAGTTTCTGATGGCTGCATAGACACTGTCAAATAAGAGAGCTCTTGGTTATATAACCAATGTGCAAATTTAGTCATTACATGATAATCAAGAGACAACTTATCACCCATCTAAGGTGGAATCACATGTCCACTAAAAGTGGATCATCCCCCAATGTGTAACAAGGTTTGTGCAACATATGCAACAAAGGTGAAGAGAGTTAAGATGATAATACCACAAAAGCTGGATCACCCAACTAAGATGGAAAAGTCCATCCACTATAAATGACTATGATAATAATAAGTCCACATAAAATAGAAATACTCCAACTACTCTTATGCAATTCCTTAAACAAGCTTAAGTAAAGTGAAACTAAGACCTAAATAAAAAATAACTAAAATAAAATACTTTAATTACATCAGCAATTACTAATTTAATTTTAATAAAAAGTAACTAAGATAAAATACTTTAATTACATCAACAATTACTAATTTAATTTTAATTAACTAAAATACCTTAATTACACAACACACCAAAGTGCAATTGCTAATTTGATTTTAATTCATAACACAATTTTTTCCCTTTGATATGTCGAAAGCAACAGAGAAGCCTATGATGATGCTCGCACCAATTTAAAAAACCGCGTAGTTTTTCAATTGGAATAATGGGGTCGGAATTTCAATATGAATCCATAGGAATGTACGAAGTAATTGACATGAAGCTGGCTTTCTGCTTCAACTCATCCCATTCCTTTACCTTCATTCCACGTCTGCTATTTTTATTATCAACGCTAAATCCAATTCAGTTCTCTATAGAGCAAAAATGGACGATTCCATCAATCACTCCCTTCATTTCCCAAACAAGGCCTTCAAGTTGTGTACCACAGTTTCAGACTGCAAGTCTTTAAACCCAAATCCTCTATCTTCTTTTTCTTCCTGTGCATTGACTCCAACGTCTGGGGATGAGGAAGTGCAATTCGAACCCGCGACCTCTGCAGGCAATGCAAACGATATAACTTTAGAGGAATGGCAGGCATGGGGGACGTCTTCTCAGATTCCTGCCACGGTCAAGAAGATTATAGATAACGTGAAACCATTGGAACGGGAGCTCGAAATGCAATTAGATTTTTGTGGCACTCGAGGGAAGCTTCAGGTACGGTGTTAAGTTTAAATGTCCTAGTTTGATGGAATTTCTTTAGGTTAATGTATTAGCTGTGTTTTTTCTAATTAAAAATAATATTGGGTAAGGTTAGTGGTTATCTTTATTGTGGTGAGGGCTCAGCGTGGTCCATTCTAAAGCTTTTAAATTCGGGTCCTGCTAAAATGTACCTAATAATAATATTGTGTTATTATAAAAACTGTTGAATACAAGAGATCAGAGAAATCAATGCAAAAAGTTTCTGAGGGAAAATAAAGTAAAAAAATAAAAAAAATTGATTGTTGTTGAAAATATACCCAAAGTATGTACAACTTCCTTAACTAGAGTTCTTAAATTTTTGGTCGAACAAGGCAAGAGAGGAGGCTAGTTAAAGTTGACCTCTTCTCTCCTTAAAAGAAAAAAATGATTTTTATCCATCATTTTTCTCTAACAGGCTTAGCCAAAAGAACTGGAAAAAGCATGGTTTTCCTATTTTACAATCATTATCCTATAATGTCATTAAGTGTTTGTTGGAGTTGTGGGTGACCTTATATTTTTTACAAGCTAATAATCTTACACCGTAGCCTTGCTTACCACGATTACTGATCCATTACATACATACAAAGCATATCCTCAAGAACCTGGTTCAGCCGCTCCATCTAACCATCAGTCTCAAGGTGGTATGCATAACTAAAATTAAGTTGAGCACCCAATGGATGCTGCAAAGAGGTCCTCAAAGCTGATGTGAATACTAGGTCTTGATCTAAAATGATCCTGCAAGGTATCCCATGCAACCAAACTATATCCTCTATAAGCACATGTGCTACTGAAGTAGCAGTACAAGAGGATCTCATAGGGGAAATGTGAGCCACCTTGGTCAACTTGTCCATAGTGACCATGATAGCAGCGTGATGATGCGATGAAATAGGTAGCCCAGTAATAAAATTGAGAGAAATAGTGTCCTAGTTCCACTCAGGAATGGAATGTGACTGCAAAAGACCCGCACGTTTCATTTGAGTAGGATGCAAGGGAGATCAATTTGGGGGAACAATATATTATTCTTAAGGGCTATATTGAAAAGTGGTGACTCAGTTTTTATGAAAGGTGGTGACCCTTTCACCAATAAAGTATAAAGGAGAAATTATTTTAAGCATTCAAGGGACTTATCTATCATCGCTCACCAATACGCTCTCAATCATCATGCATCACTCTATGAATTCCCACTCATTCAATCATCATGCACTAATATATCAAATCAGAGGAAATCATTTAATCATCCATCAAACAGCAATTGGGAATCAAACAAATCAGACACGTTGAAAATGTGAAAATAAGGCATTTGATCAAGGAAGAAACCGAGTCTCATAATTAATAAAACCTAGGCTGCAGACTTATAACTGTTCAAGTCATTGGTATGATGCATAGTGTATGACATTCTGATTTGGCTGATTTATTATCTTGTCTTCCTCTTGATAGGAAGTAGGAATGTTAAACAGTTAACATATTGCAACTGATTATATTTACATGTTGCTATTCTTGCCATTATGATGTCAATACACAATGGAGTAAATATGTAGAATTCTCTAATGCTTAAAACAATGAACTATCTCATTATGGAGGATAAGATGGAATACATAATAAGGGATGCAAGTAGCACATAAGTTCCATTCAAGTAGGGCAACCCTGGGTGGGGCTAGGAGGTCGAATGGCAGGTGTCATTCCATGCTTTTGGGCTTGATGGAAAGGAATAAGCTCAAGGCGCCTTATATGTATTTCCAAGGGACTCATAAAAAGGATAGTTTTTCAGGAAAAGTATTATTGAATCCCACATTACACATTATGTAGATTACCATGATGATTAGAATTTTCTTTATACCATTTACAATTATATGTCTCTTCATATTTCATAATGATAACTAATCTGGTTGCAGGTTTTAGATCAAGATATAACGTTGACAATTTACATTTCTCAATATATTCCATACTTTATTTGGGAATTCTAGGGCAAAATATAAGAATATCCCAATAGGGCACATTACAAATGGTATCAGAGCTTTGATCCTATCAGCGTACAGCGTAAAGGTAAAACAATGGATGCATTCTATTTAAAGAGATAATAAGGTCTAAGAAGGGATCTTTACACTCAGTCCAAAAATGACAGTTCCAACTCTATAGTGATCATATGATATCAAGCCATTAGAATGTGTTCCATATAGACTTGGAGACTTGGAGATTGCCACCAACTTGGACCACCTAAGACAACTACTACTGCTAAAGCAAAAAGAGGGGGTCCCCATTTGCAATGGGGCGATGGTGTGAAAACCTCACAACAACGTGCATCAAATTGCCATCAAGTTTCACATCAATGGTCCAAATTTATTCGAACTTTAAACCTTAGCAACATTAAAACTAGGCTCTGAAACTTATAATTTCCAAGAAAATCAGAGATATAGGGGAGCTGCAAATCGCAAATTTGGGAAGAAAATCAAGTGCAAATTGCAAGCCTGGGCTTGAAAAATCAGAGTTTGGGGCAACTTCATAGTGAAATCAGATCCTAAATGCCCAGATTTGTAACATCAGCAGCGAAGTATCATTTCTTGTGGCCTTTCATGGTGAATGGGAGGCTAATAAGTGCATGATTAGATGAAAATTTGAAATGAGAGGAATGAAAATCAAGTAGTGATGAAATTGTGTGAATCTGATGAAATTTTATTAGACGAAAAGGAGGAAAGATCCAGATCTTAAAATCATTGCAAGAGAGCAAGACCAAGAGGTACTAAGAAAAGACAAGGAGGTAATGGGTCAAAATAACAAGGATGTAGATGATGTTCAATATGAGAGGCTTATACAAGGACAGGAGTGATTAGCAGATACAATTACACAATTGGTTTTGACTACGCTGAATAACAACGTACTAAGGGCACAGAATTGTGAAGTTAGCTTGTCATGGGTAAACGTTCACCAAAACATCCAAAGGATAGTTGCAGGTTTTATTGCGAGACCTTTCCAACCTAATTTCATTCACAAGGAGGTTGTATACAAAAAATCTAGACTTCCATAGTTGACAATATAGTGGCCAGTTACAAGGACTACAGACTCCTACCAAATGAAATTAAGGAAGCTATGTCACTCACAAATTGTATAAGCTTGAAGAAAAACAAGGGTGCTCAGAAAGCGGAGCAAGATAACAAACAAATCCACGAGATCTCAAACAGCATTGGGGAAAATGACACTTCTCATATTTGATGGATCAAATAAATGTACCGCATGCTCCTAGATACAAAAACTGGACACATTTCATCATGGAGTCCCATAACAAAAGATGACAACATCAAATTCGCTACCCTTCATCTGGTCCAAATACAACTTCATCCAATTAGTTAATAGGAATAGGCTTACCTCTTGACAAATAGAGAAGTATTGTCTTGGTTGAGACAGTTTTATTAATGTTTGTACTAGGTGCCCATGATTATTAAATTTGCTCAACAAAGATAATAAACTAAGGGAAGTGGAAGACTTTGACTCTTCTTATTCCTTTTTCTACTAAAATACAATAAAGAAAAAAAATGAGGTCAATGAACTTTTAACTTCTATGAGGGAAGTGGAAGACTTTGACTCTTCTTAAAGAAAAAAAATGAGGTCGATGGGAACATGAAGGATGAATGGCTAAATATTAAGGATGAATGGAAAAATTCAAGAGTTTCATTGGAAGCAAACAAGGTTACAACAAATACTGAGACATCTCAAGATAAGGAGAAATTGATATATCATGCTAGTTTGTTAGGAAAGGCAGAGGTTGAAGAGGAGAAAAGGAGTTTCTCAGGAGTTACCAAAACTTGGGATAAAAACAGTAAACACCTTGCACGTGCGGATGAGGAGGCAAATACTCACGTGAAGAACACACATGACAGGAAGGTCAAGGAAAGGCAGATTAGGGCATCCAATATAATTATCAAAGGGGTAAAAGACTATGGCGAAGGTGAACACACCCTTTATTTAACGAGGGACTTCCTACAAGAAGTGTTGTTGTGGCAAGGTCAAATTTGCCAAGCATGGAGGGTTGGCAAATCATGCGATGAGAGAGATAGGCCCATTAAGGTGGTTATGCCTAGTACTCATGACAAACAAAATTTATTGAGCAAAAAACAGCTCTTGAGGGGTTCTCGCTTCTTTTTAGAGGAGGATCTAACTATGAGACAACAAGAAGAAAGAAGGATGGAAGTGGAAAAAATCAGAACAGCTAGAAATGAAGGCAAAAGGGCTTGGATGTTCAAGGGCAAAGGAGTTATTGCTCATTTTGGTCACCGTCCCAATGCAGAGCAACAAGTGGGTAACAAAAATTTGACAACAAATTCTTCAGTAGGCAACTATACGACAAGATCAGCATTCACTCATAGGGATAATAGCTCAACTTTGAGTCTTCCAAATACAAACAAATAGCAATCAAGTTCAACCCAGGCTTCCTTAAGTTTAGTTTGTTGGAATTGCAGAGGTTATCCTTGGAGGCGAGTGCCTAGGTTAGGACCTATTGCGGAAGGCAAAGACATTAGTTGTCTCATAGAGACACAAGAGCATGAAGGATGTAAAACTCCATTGTTTGAAGGCTACTGGAAGTTGGCAGTGTGGAATGAGGCAGCGGGAAATGGTAAAGGCCACGGAGGCATAATGGTTCTAGTAAAAGAAAGGGAAGGACATGTCATTCAATTGGAAAAGGAGGATTCTAATAAACAATTCGTATGGTTCAAAATCGTGGCAAATAGAAGACTACGAGCTCTTTCATACATTCATGCTAGGAGTGGAGGAAGAGAAAAAAGTGTTCCCACCAGAATATGGGGAATACAAGGAAGGAGAAGACCACGTCAACGACAGCCCAACCCACCAATTTGACGCAGAGAAACCGATCAAATATGAAGAACCATCCCTATAGACCACTAACCTCGGGGATGAAGAAAACCCACACAATATACTAGTAGGGGATGACTGGGATCCAGTACTAAAGACTGCAACAATCAAAATCTTCATGGAATACAAGGACGTATTCGCTTGGACCTACAAGGATCTCAAGGGGTACCACCAGAGTTGTGTGTACACCGCATTCCCTTGGTACCAGGAGCCGTACCCATATGGAAAAGACCATATAGGATTAACAAAAACTATGCAGTGAGGAAATTCAAAAGATGCTTGAGGCGGGTATCATCTTCAAAGTGCAGACAAGTGAGTGGGTATCCCCGATAGTGATATCACTAAAGAAGGATACCACCCAAATCCGGATTTGCGTCGATTTTCGATGCCCCAATGTGGTCACCATAAAGGACCCCTTCCCCATCCCGTTCATAGACACGATCCTCGAAGAGGTGGCTGGGCATGAGATGTACTCATTCATGGATGGATTTTCTGGGTAAAACCAGATCTCCATCGTCGAAGAAGATAAACTAAAAACGACGTTCGTGGTGGAGGACGGAGTGTACGTATATAACCGTATGCCCTTCGGTCTATGCAACGCACCGACAACATTTCAAAGAATCATCCTCCACATCTTCGACAAGATGTCTGTGGGGAATTTTCGAGCCTTCCTAGACGACTGGTCTATCTTCAGTGGCGAGGACACACATCTGGTAGCCCTTCGGGAATGCATGGAACGGTGCCGCTGAGCGAGGTTGGCACTCAATCCGAAAAAGTGCCGATTTATGGTCCCACAAGGGAAGCTCTTGGGCCATATTGTTTGTAGACCATGTTAAAGATTGATCCTGACAAAGTCGGAGTAATAGTAAAATTGGAGGCCCCTACAGACGTAACAGGAGTAAAGTCCTTTTTAGGACACATCGGCTATTATAGGCGATTCATTAAGAACTTTGCACAAGTCTCTTGTCCCCTCGACAAGTTGACACGGAAGGGGGAACCATACGTATGGGGTACAGAACAAGACACTGCATTCGGGGAGTTGAAAACGAGGTTGGTCGGGGCACTGATTCTGGTATACCCCAAGTGGGATAAGGAGTTTCACGTACACGTCGATGCTTCCAACTTTGCAATTGGTGCAACCCTTGCCCAAGTTGGCGACCACGGTCTCGATCACCCGATCTATTTTGCCATCAGATTGTTGTCGAAAGCCGAGAAAAACTACAACACCACGGAGCGGGAGGCTCTCGGGATGGTATATGCCGTACAAAAGTTCAGACACTACCTCCTGGCAACACCGTTCACATTTTATGTGGACCACCAAGCATTAATGTACCTCGTCAATAAGCCTATCTTTTAAGGCAGAATAAGCAGATGGTTGTTGTTGTTACAAGAATTCATGTTCACAATCATCGTACGATCGGGAAAAAGCCATGTCACGTTACTGGATTGCTATTGGATGCAGAGTCAAAATATGCAGTAACTGCTTTCGTCAGTTTTTCCACTAATTGTCTCTCTCTTATGCACATAAAATAACATATTCTTAAAGCACATTTAGGACACCTTTAACACTCTGGCTGATTCTTTTAAGTTTATAAGAAACCATTTTACTCTCATCTGTTTATGTGGGTTCTGTGATCTGCATGCTATGCTGCAGGCTCATCTATGTTTGCCTAAAGTTTGGTGTTAACTTGCATGGAAGCACGACTATGTTGACTTTGGAAGTCTTGAAAATGATCTCTGCGATTTTGGTGCTCTAGCACTATCTCTGCTTTTCTCTCAAGAAACCCTATCAAGAAGTGTGGATATAATTGAATATGGAGCATGTAAGATCCCTTACCCAATATCACCTATACTTCCCTATTTCTTCTGTTCCAAAACTTCCGAGTTGCAGGCTTGGGTGAAATTTGAATTTTTGGATTTAAAATGGAGTTTGCATAAGTTTAATATCATCCATTGCATAACAGAAAGTAGATAACATACTGATCATAATAACCACATTTCTCATCAAATAAATCATTTAGAATTCAAACAACTTATTGAGTAATGAAGTAAATAATTTCTGACCTTTGTTGACAGCAGTAGTATGCCTTATAGGGATCGTATTACCCAGAAATGGATCTCTCCAACATACTCTGCCAGAATAATAGAAGTGCGTGGCCAGGTAAGGAGAAACTGCAACACCATTATCCAGAAGTCCATGCCAATAGCAGGGATGTATCCACACCCAGCAAACAAGGTTGAAACATTAACATGACCGACATGCCATCATGCTCAGAACTGAATATTCATCAAATTGATCCCTGTAGATTATCATGTGCAGGGATATACTTCCAGATTTATTTGAGATAATATAATAGCGAATATCTTTATTATCGAAATTTGATTTTGAAGGAAGGCTTTGCAAGTTTTCTCTGTAGTAATTGCTGACCTACAATCATGCCACGGAGAAGGGTTGAGTTTTTGTCCAAACCTTCAAGCTCTAAGGGTTTGCGTCCTCAGAAACTTCACTCCTAGGAAAGGAAATGAGTTACATATCAGTTTCAATGACTATTAACATGTTCAATTCATCCACAAACCTTTCCTTATTAAGACTCTAATCAGCCTTCTTGAAGATAGGCCTTCATTTAATTTTTGAGGCTGAGATGAACATTATTAAATAAAGTGACAATTAAATATTATTTTATTCAGCTTATTATTTTTAACTTAGTTAATTAATATTAAGTTAACCTTTTGAAATAATATTTATTTTTGGACATCTTGATTAATGTCACTTAATCAACTTAATTAATGTCACTTTAACAAAATTGGGGACATGATAGTCCTCCCTTCTTGGAGATTGCTTTCCCTCAAGCAATCCGCATATGCAGGCCAAAACTAAATATTAGGATCCCATATCAATCTCGGAATCACTGCTTCACCACTGTGCTGTGCTGCTTTGATATAACTGTTGTGAGCAACGCTGCCCTTCTGCAGCATCCTGTGAAGCACTCCAACTCTGCAAATCCCAATGTCATCATATTCTTCCAATATGTTCGGTTGAAGTATACCGCTACGCATCCTCGAGATGAGATAAACATCTCTCATCAGCTGGTGTCTCATCAATGCTCCAAGGATTGAAGCTGGAAGAACAATCCCACTGACACCAACTTGTGCAATCAGCTGTACTCTACAAATGCAAGGTCGGAAAACAACATAGGACAGCCTTCAGACTTCACGGTGTACATTGATAATTGTACACTCCAATATGCAAATTGGCTCTTAAGATGTTGTCTACTTATGCACTTTCGCCAATACATCCATCTCACCAAACTCAAGCTAGCACAAAGAGACGCTCTTATGAAACAATGACTTTCAAACATATCACACAATGACAGATCAGTGGATGCTTCATGATTGGAACATTTGTTTCTATCCTGGCCTCTTCATATTCAATAAGCAAGGTTTGCTTCACCAAGACTTCATCACTGTTTGCTTTATGTTTTGACCGTTCTTCTTCATTCTCTTGAGTAGTGGATTGAGACACGGTCCTCTGCAATGGAACACAGTATTCTTCTGTTGGCCCCATCAAATTTGCAAAAAGAGGAAAAAATATTTTCTCTTGCATATCTTCAATCTTTTTAATAAGATCGTTGTATATGTCATAACAAGAAATCACATGATCTATTATAAGTTATAACATGATCTTTATGACTATTGCTTTGCCAATTCTTTTGTGAAATCTTTCTTGTTAGTTCTTCATATTCTGGAAAGGAGAGAGTTGGCTTCAACTTTTCCAACTGATGCATATATATTTCATATCTTTCAGCAGTTTTTGCAACCTGAGATTTATAGGAGATTACCATTGCAGTCTCTTTACCACGCTCGCCATAAAGATCCATTCCAAGATATCTCTTAAGGGATGCCATGATTCACAGGCTGGTAGGATTCCATCTCTGATACTACTTTAAGATCCCTTACCCAATATCACCTATACTTCCCTATTTATTCTGTTCCAAAACTTCTGAGTTGCAGGTTTGTGTAAAATTGTATTTTTTGGATTTAATATGGAGTTTGGATAAGTTTAATATCATCCATTGCATAACGTGAAGTAGGTAACATATTGATCATAATAACAACATTTCTCATTGAATAAATCATTTAGAATTGAAACAACTTACTGAGATGAAGTAAATAATTTCTGACCATTTTGACAGCAGTACTATGCCTTATTGGCGAATTCAATCAAGATATGCATACAATGCGAAACTCAGAAATAAATAATATTTGTGTACTGCCAGCACAAAAAGTATTCCAGATTGTATTACCCAGAAATGGATCTCTCCAACATTCTATGCCAGAATAATAGGAGTCTCATGGCCAGGTAAGAAGAAAGTGCAACACCATTATTATTCAGAAGTCCACACCAATAGCAGGAATTTATCGACACCCAGCAAACAAGGTTCAAAGTCAAACATTAACATAACCCACATGCCATCATGCCCAAAACTGAATATTCATCAAGTAGACACATGTAGAAACTTCACTCCTCCCAGGAAAGGAAATGAGTTACATATCGATTTCAATAACAATTTGAACATTTTCAATTCATCCACAAATCTTACATTTAATGCTTGAGGCTGAGATGAACATTATTAAATAAAGAGACAATTAAATATTTTTTTATTCAATTTTATTATTTTAAACGAAATTAATTAATATTAAGTTATCCTTCTGAAATAATAATTATTTTTGGACAGGTTATTAATTTAATTAATATCATTCTATCAAAATTGGGGACATTGAGCAAGAATGGGTTTTGCTTAAGAATGTTGTAGATCATGCCAATGTTCCTAAATTTCTAAATCTTGCCATTTAATGCACACAAGCATTTCATTTGAATGGCTGATCAATGCAAAGATACCATCTAGACAAGTTTTAGAAGATTCTTGACCAGTTAATTTGTGCCCATGTTGCAACACAACTGCAAGCCAAATAGGTGGGAAACGCATGCACCAGATTCTAAATGTTAAGTTCACCTGCACATGGAGAATGAAAAACATTATGTTATCCATTGGCATGGTTAATGCTTCTATGCTTTTCACTAAACTCGAAATGCACAAGAAGTTATAAAGCAGAGGCTTGGATTGGGATGGCATCTGCTACAAATAAAACCATACTGCAAGAAGTGGCAATCACTTACCCTGCAGCAACGCTTACTTCTCCATTTATTTGGTTGCCAGTTTTAAGAGTCCCTTTGCAATCGTATGCATTACCTTTTGGTTTGATAATATTCTGTTGTTGTACCATTCTAGCTCCCATTTGTGGCTAGCCAGTGCCATCAGCTGCAGCAGCTAGTTCATAACGAGCTTCAGTTGCCCATACACTTTATCCAAAATTACAGTAGTGTAATGTCCTCTTTTTGGCTAAGTCAGGAAATAGGGACAATTATCTAGAATTCCAATTCATAAGGAACTTCTTTCCTTGAAATCCTTATTTGCTGCTATCACTTGTGAATGTGAAAATGGTGTAATTGATATTATTATTATGCCAATAACAATATGTAAATAGAGATCACTGCTATATCTGATATAATATGGAGGGTTGTGTAAATTGATCCTTATCCAAGAATATTAGCCTTATCTGATATTACAATAGAGAATGTGCTTGTCAACTTATTTTATAGTCGCTTAATAGTGATCAGATTGTTGTATCAAATATGTTTCTTAATTATATGCAATGGCTGGTAAGATAATATCTTCTATGGGGACCCAATTGCTATTGCTGGTCTGATCTTTATAATACATGCAATGATGACTGATATGTTGTTTATAGAAACAATATCGTTGTCTCAGATATGGAATTTAGATACTTGCAATGTCTGATATCAATATCGCTTAACAGCAATATAGTTGCTGTCTCAAATGTGGATGTATAACCTTGCAACAATGGTCTGATGCTGTATCTGATATATATGCGATTATTGCTTGCAAAAAACGGCGTTGTATCTGATGTAGAACTATGTGCTTGCAACCGGTTTGTGCCTGAGATGGCAGACGCTCGATAAGAGCAAATCCAAAAGGATTGAATAAAGAGGTAATCGACTTGATGTCCTAGGCTGAATTCCATCTCCTTACATATATCTTGTAGTATCGAAGGGATTGGTTGTAATGACATGACTTATACTTCTCATAACTGCATTACTTCGCGGTAACAATTTGTTAAGTGAATTATATTACTTCAATACGAAATGCTGCATACTTATCCTTGTGTTTATCGCTTTTGCTATATTGACTGGTTATCCTTGATAGACATCGCACTCTTCCATGAGAGTCTTCATAACTGTAATTACGGATTATGTTAATATAATTATTAGTCCCTGTTTCTTAATTGCTGCCAACATAATAATATCGATTACCTTTGTATTAATCTTTGATTATAAATGTCATGTATTATTGAGCCTCAGTATTGTTGTGTACTTGACGATGACTAACGATTGGATTAGTCAACTCGACAAGTGTTACTATTCTCCTAGATCGCTGTTCTTAATCGATACTTCCCTACATTGCAGTCCTTCATTCAATCGTCCCTTCTAATGATATTGATTTGCTGTTATGATTGGTTCTTATTGATGCTTCCCTTGATGCCCATTCCCGTGAATGATTGCAAGGATATTGAATCTGCAGCGAATTCTAACTATTGAATTCGTAGGCTCTATATGGACTGTATTGATGGGATGTATGAGATGCCCCCGTGTATATCCCAAGAGTATTGGTGCAAAGATTTGTGTCTTCAGAAACAAATGGAATCCCTCTGATGCTTATATATATCCGGTACCTCCTAATTATTCCCGATGCTTCCCAATGTAATCCCCCCTCTTAAAGGAACGAATACAACTTGTATATGTATATCGCTGTGTGAAAAGGTTCCACCCGTTCCCTGCGATGGGACACCCTGTACATATATGCAATGTTTGTTTATAGTAAGTAATGTTTGTTTAATGCCTACATGGCAGGTGCTGTAATGTCCCCGTTTTTCAGACTTCGGGATTAGCTTGGTTTGGCGACCCTCGCAAGCTAATCGGGTGTTCAGAGGGGGTCAGATTGGGGAGCTAGCGTTGGGATTCCATTCTGGAGATTCAGTTT
>MU224692.1:3101211-3127688 GCA_018584345.1 Thuja plicata
AGATCGATTTATTATCAGAATTTCATGTATTCAAGCTTTGGACCATCGGGTATGCTAAGCTAAAGAAATTAAGCATTTTATACCTTCTTATTTTTGAATACAATCATTTGCAGCTCTATATCATTTTTAGTTTGTTTCAGACTTTGTATTTTCTGAGTCATGTATGGCAAGTGTTCGACAAAATGCCAATGTCCTATATGATGCAAATTTGACGTGTTTGGCCTATCATATGTTATATATATTTGGTCTGCAATTCGTTTATGGTATTTTTCAGATTGTATGCAACTTGTTTGACAATATTCCTTGAGTAGAAAAATCATCTTTCTCCATCATTTAGCAAGGGATACTACAGTAGTATCAGAGCTTGCCTGCAAAGTGTTTGACAAATTGTCAAACATTCAAAATTAAACCACAGTTCAGCGTTTGTCAAAGTTAGAGCCACAAGGGGTTCTTACAGATTGTCGATTCTGCATCCCTCCTAAGTCGCCGACCAGTACCAAGGCACGGGGACTTGAATTCTCATGGTTTATGGAGACTTAGATAAATTTTGAGGTATCAAATCAATTATTGATTATTATATTTTATATAATATAATATTATATAAAATATGATAGCATTTGATTATATTTTCATTCATAATATTAATATATAATTAATATTTTATATTCTTTATATTATATTATTATTTATTTATTAATAATATAGATAATTTAATAATAAATTCTAATTTATTCATAATATTAATATATAATTAATATTTTATATTCTTTATATTATATTATTATTTATTTATTAATAATATAGATAATTTAATAATAAATTATAATTTATTCATTAATTATAGTTTATTATTTATTATATAATTATATTAGAATTTATTATATTATTTATTTATTGATTATTTTTTATTAAGTCTTAATTCAAAATGGGCACATGACAAGTAGCAACAGCCATTTTATGGACAACTTAAATTTCAGTTTCCAGTGATCCAGCAACCAGTTTGAGCATTGCCGGTAACACCTACCTATGATTTGATTCTGCCAGGTATATTTCAGTATTTAGAAGTGGTCCAATATCTTATTGACCATTTAGATTCTACAGTTAGTTCCTCACCCTTGCTATTCGTGATATTCAAATTTCTGAAATTGAAATTTAAGTTTGCCACTTTTACATTGTAGTGTTGATACTAACAAACATTGAGCTTCTTGTAACGTTACGTCTGCTGAAATTGTTTGTTTGAAAAGAGACTCTAAATTATTATGTTTCCAAATCTTGTTCGTATTTCTTGACAGTGAAAAACAACCCGAGGACAAAAAACTGTCATACAGTATTTGTAATAGTGCTAGCTATTGGTCTTTAAATGTGTTATTAAAAAAATGTTTTCTCCATTTTGAAATTGTCTTCCTTACTTTGATTTCATCAAATTATTTGAATGCAGGGTCAGGGTAACAAACATTGAGCTTCTTGTAACGTTACGTCTGCTGAAATTGTTTGTTTGAAAAGAGACTCTAAATTATTGTGTTTCCAAATCTTGTTCGTATTTCATGACAGTGAAAAACAACCCGAGGAAAAAAAATTGTCATACAGTATTTGCAATAGTGCTAGCTATTGGTCTTTAAATGTGTTATTAAAAAAATGTTTTCTCCATTTTGAAATTGTCTTCCTTACTTTGATTTCATCAAATTATTTGAATGCAGGGTCAGGGTAAGGTTGAAGAGGATAAAAAACATAGAGGAATATATAAAGACCTTCTAGCTCCTGAACAGAAGCTCCAATTCTTCACAGCTCGGCAAGTGGCATATCGTTTGTTAGGCAGCAGAGGATATCTTTGCCAGAATGTATATATTATGGTTTCTTATTTATTAGAATCTTAATTACTATTATGTGTAATCTTATTATGTTTTACATTTTCAAGACTCAAGAACCAAATTTATATCCATATCATTCAGTGCATGCTTGGATGTATTAAATATGCTTAACCTGTTTGTAGTTCAGATCAGGTGGAACATGCACAGGAACTTACAGAAAATAATTACACAATCATTATTCAAATTCCCCAAAAACATTTGTTTGGAATCAATCATAGGAATTCAGAAAACGAAACATCTATATTTCCACAATATTTTCATACATCTATGATCATGGGCTTTGTGGTTTATGCTGGACCAGGGTGACATTTGGAGAATGTAGGTTCATGGAGAACATGTAACCACTAATAATTGTTGAAGAGTAGGAATTTGGGTTACATAGAGACGCACCTTGGGCTGTTTCCCACATGGCCCCACCCCCCTCCAGTTTCCAAAACATAGGGATGATTAAGGAAACACCCTCTAGCCATCCTTGGGATACTTGAGGATATCTTAGATGTTCCTCAATCATGTTGGGAATGGTCAGACATCCTTGTGACCATTGCTCATTTCTCCTATTACAATAATTGAGACAGAAAAAAGGAAAAAGGTCATGACTCAGATTTCAAGACCGGTTTTGATATTCATAGCTCAGATCAGGTGCAGTTGGAGGAGGTCTAGTAATCGTATATTTTTACATCTTACTAATGTGCCCACTATTGGACATTGTGTAGTCTTTCCCACAAATTTTACTGCAGTCTCTTTTCAATTTTTTTGTTCATTATGGTGTCTTATTGAGTTAGTCTTGAGCAAGTCTTAGTGGAAAGGAAATCCCCAAGGGCAAAAATTTCGAGTATTTTCCCCTTGTCAGCAGTTTTGAGTCTTCCTCTTATTAACCTTTTGTTAGTTTGTGAACTTTCCAAAATCTCTCCAAGTTCTCTTTGTCGGTGATTTCCCTAATTCGCTAACTTGTCAAAATATTTCCAAGCAAAACATGGGATGAGCACTTACGACACTTGGACACAGTGTTGGACATTTTGAGCAGAGGGTCCTTGTATGCAAAGGAGTCAAAATGTGATCTGGGATTGTCAGAGTTTTTGTATTTGGGTCACATTATCAGTGCACAGGGCGTACGCATGGATCCTTAAAAGATCTGTGCCATCATTGAGTGGCCTACACCAGTGAACCTTACACAATTGAGAGGACTTTTGGGATTGTGTGGGTTCTACAAGAGATTTGTCAGTGGGTATTCTAGGCATGCAGCGCCCTTAATTGATTTGATGCGGAAAGGGGCTTTCGTATGGACTCCCGAGGCACAAGAGTGTTTTGAGAAATTCAAGGAGTTAATGATTTCTTGTCCAGTGTTAGCCTTACCAGATTTCAGCAAACCATTCGAGCTACACTGTGATGCATCTGGAGAGGGGGTTGGAGCGGTGCTTATGCAGGACAAACACCCGATTGTTTATGAGTAGGAAGCTCAAGGGACCTGAGAGGAGCTTCAGTATTTACGATAAGGAAATGCTGGCCATAATGCATGCTTTGGCCAAATTCATGCAGTACTTAATGGGTAGCAAATTTTGCATAAAAACAGACCACAACAGCCTGAAACATTTCCTGCGGCAGCGAGATCTTAATGACAGGCAACAGAAATGGGTAAGTAAATTACGGTCATATGATTTTGACATTGCCTATTTCAAGGGAACACAAAATGTTGTAGCAAATGCCTTGTCACGCAGACCTCATTTGAACATGATGACAGACATATCTGATGGTTTGTTTTTATGGACAGAAAATGTTTGGCCAAATTTGGGTGACTTGATGAGCTACTACTTCTTCACCGTGTACGACGGGTTTCATATTGTGGTGTGGGATCCAGGTGTTGATTTGTTGCATGCATTGTCACGCTTGCACCCTATTGAGTCGCTTCATGATTTGTGGTGTTTAGACAAGTATATTAGAGTGGAGCAGCGAATAGTTATGAGATTGCTAGAGGACCAAAAATCCTGAGAAGGGGGACTGTAATGTCCCTTTCCTAGTGATGGTTAATAGAGAGGATATATTTAGCCTTTTCCATTGCCTAAGGCTAGAAAATTAATTAAATAGTAAGGGAATGAATGAATAATTAAATAATAGTGGAAAAGCTAAAGTTCCAGCAATTATTATTTTAATTATTCATTATGGGGCCACACCTTAAGTTCCTTTTTATTAGGCATTGGTGGGGCTACTTTAAGTTATAAACAAATTTTCTTGGTGACTTATTCTTGGAGGGATTTCTAATAAATGGTAAACTTAATGGTTAAGTCAAGTCACCTAAAAGTCAGGATTTATGGAGGAGTTTGCTGCTTTTTGGAAGGAGAGTATTTATAAAGGGGATTGAGGGCAATTGGAAGACATTCATAATGCTATCTATTGGTTTTGTTATGGTTTTACACTCTGCAAGGAAGCAAACTTCTTGCTTTTCTCAGGACGAAACCCTTGAGGTTTGAACTTGGACGCAAACCCAAGTTTCTTGACCATTTTGCATTAGTTTGGGACATTCCACAACAAGACGCATCTACGGTTCTTAAATCAGAGAGCAAGCTGCATCTACAATTCTTAAATCAGAGAATATAAGAGACAAGAATCATACTTAACACGCCCAACTTGGAAGAAGATTCAAAGGTTAAGTTTTGACGCACTTCTCAAATAAGAGTCATAGTTCATTCAATAGTCACAAGAAAGTCGCACAGTCAACTTTAATCAGTCAGAGCGTAAGTAGTAGAAATAACACAGTGGAAGCATCTGAAGGAAATCATATGCACAACAGGTGGACTCAAACCTGTTAATAGCTCTTCATAGAACTCAAACCATCAAAATGAATGCCGAAAAAGCAGTCTAAAATCTATAGCAAATTGGCTTGGTAATAGCACTTCACAGAACTCAAACCAAGTATGCCCTAAATCTGATATTTCATTAATCGAGTTTCTATAGAGTTGATTTCCTTGAAAGTCCATTTGTTTCTTTGTCATATGAATTTCATCATTGCATGCACAAATCAATTTGTTTTAAGAAATAAATCTGAAATATAAAATAAGACAAATTCCTAATTCATCTCAAAATTAGAAGATAGGATATTTCAACTTATGTTGCGATTTGTTTCCGTGGACTTACTTGCAACCCCAAGTTTTTGGCAAAAATCTGGCTTTAAAGACTTGCAAGTTAAACTTGTGTTTGCTCGGGCAGTTCAAGAACCTGTGAGTACTCACAAGGTTTTCTATCTATGCCTTAATGTGTTGTGAGTGTGCAAATGTATTGTGGAGATAGGAGGTCTAGACTCTAGATATAAGAGAATATGAGAATTGGAACAAATCATTTTTTTATTTTGTGCTTTCTATACATGGCACTCTCGTTTGAAGATGTATGGCTATGTCTTTACTCATATCTACTTATGTTTGTCTATTTGTTCATGTTAGAGACATTTATAGGTTACATGATTGTGAAGACAAAGACCATTATGGAAGTTGAACCAGCTGGGCTTCCATGCAAGATACTTCCTTTTTTGATGGTCAGGATTTTTGTTTTGTGCTGTATTGATAAGTGGTGCTAGATTGATGCAGTCATTTGTGACGCTATGTGGCATTTTACCTTGAGTTTTGAATTGTGCGCTTTGTATGCACAAAATTGTTAATGTGCACAAGTGTAGATGTGATGTGGAACTTAAGTAGAATTGCTTGTGAAGTTGCATGACATGGTCTTTGGTGCTAAGTAGATGGCATATGATGCATAAGGCTATGCATAAGCTAAAGTGTATTTTGAGCTGTGCAATATGGTTCTTAGGGTTGCCCAAAAGGCATATGGAACAAGGAGTTGCATGCAAGTGCATGGCATGGTTCCTGGCATGGTGTGGATTGCATATGAAGCAAGGAGATGCATGCTGGGTTGCGTACTATCATGTAGGTGATTGAGGCTAGTGCATGGTCTTGTATGGGAGTGCGTAGATCACCTAGACCATTGACGGCCTATAGAGGACTTTGAAAGTATTTAAATTAAAAGAAAATAAGAAATTCAATTTTAGTTAGTGAAATGCTAAAATCATGAGTGGGGGGAATGGAGTTCCCAAATCTCTTATTTGCTTTTCTAGGATTGAGCATTGTTTGCTGTTGTCTAGAAACAATCTCTTATGTTATGAGAATTTATAAGGTTCACCCTCTGTGTTGCTTGATGATTTCTTTTATTGTTACAACAAATTTTTTCTTATTGGATAATAAACTTTACTGTGATTAGTAGGCATTTTACAAACGGTTGGAATTTTTTTAGATATCTAATCACAGTTTTTTAAATGTCTGTCAATAATATAGATGACCAAATGTAAGATAAACAATTCTAAGAAGTTTTATCAGGATTTGATATGTTAGAATGCATCAAAGAATGGTTAAGGAGCAGATAAATATGAAGCAAGCACTAGGATCTTGTCTAGTACAACGCAAGTCACATGGTGAACATGATTATTGTTAATAAAGCACTTAGCATATCCAGTAAATTGCTCTCGATGGTTGTGGATTGAAACTATATAATGCTATCATCAGAAGTAAATGCTATTACATTTACGTGGTAGTAAACATTAAACTTGTAGAGAAGATATAGCTTAAAGGTTCATGAGGTTGTGGGATAAGGTTTTCCTAACTGCATAAATGTATTGGAACATAGTTACAAGACTCAGAGTTGATTCAGATTTGGATGGCTGAATTTTTAATCAAATGTGGGATTTTGGATTGTAAAGTAGTAACATTGAAAGTGAGAGTTGTTAGACACTTCCTCACTGTAATGAGCCTGAATCGCTCTGCTGAGAATTGATAGATTTTGCAACCACAGAAAATAAATTTGCAAGAAAGTATCCCTTTATTTATATTATCAATTTCAAATTGTGATTCTCAATCCACAGTCATAATCATTTCCAACATATTTATTATTAATAGATTTTGGAAAATGCATTCATTAATTATTCAGCAAATACAATAATGAAATGGACCCTGATATTTGCCAATATAGACGTCTGGTGTTGTGATAACAACCAACCAACATCCACGTTTCTCACTGTAATACAGTTACAGGCATGTGAATGATCCCAAATTAGTCACGCGGCCTGCATTTACTCTTGAATTTGATGCTCCAGTACGCAAGAACAGAAGATCTCCACGTGCGGCCAACAGAGAGCACTCCAACGTCACTATATTCTCTGCCCAATTATAACAAATAAATCTTTGGTTCACTCCTCAACAAACTCCAGTCAAATCGACCTCTTAATGCAGGTCTTAGTTCAATGACAAAATCAATTTCAGAATTAATTGCACTCTCAGTGTGCCAATTAATTATCAACAAACTCCTCAGATAATAATCTCCAGAATAAATCCAATTCTCTCCTTAGCCACAGAAATACAGTAGAGAGATCTTGCAATTGTTTACCTCAGCACAATTGCAGCAGTGAAGAACTTAGAAACCCTAGCCCAAGGCTCAAGAAGAAAAATTATAAAAAGATGAATTCCCTTTCACAAAGCATTGCTTTTATAATTAAAAAGCGTCTTCTCTCACACACTTTTCACTTAAAACACCTTTTATACTTAGGCACATATTGAGTAATATAATTTATTAACTTATTTGGCTCCAAAAATGACTTTTTCATCAATATCATGAAATTATGACACGCAAGGTCCCTGTTTCTTGTGCCCAAGATTTAAAACTTTTCATCCTGGTTCCAACGAGCTATAACACTGATGCGCCCAACATATAATACCAACAATAATAGCAAACATAGCGAATTTAATTAAATAATAATAATAATTCACCCGTCTTGCGAAAACAACTGAAAAAGCATCAGGATTGAAATCTGTCTGCAGTGGAGTGATCCTGATGACGAAAGATGATGAACGAACCCAACGGGGTGACTTACTAAAAATAGATGCTCTCTCCAAGATTCTTGGAGCCCAAACCGGAAGCCAAAAATGAAAACTGAGAGCATCATTCAACTCCTCTAACTCATCTAAGCTCAACGAAACCATCCATTGACTTACTATAAATAGTAAGTCCCACCAAATGAAGTCAACCCTCAACAGGGTCCTCCAAACAGGATATCCTGCCAATAACACCAAATCACACTCTGCCAACACTGCTGAGGTGTCCTGCCTGCCTTGCACTGACCACTAAGTGACTTACTATAAATAGTAAATACACTCAAAAGACCCTCTGAACACCTCACTAGACCACGAGGAACACAATGATGATCTGGCACCATCAATTCATTGACCTGCTGAAAATGGGGACATTTCACTCACCTGCACACAAATATACCTAACCATGATTCAGATATTGGATATGGATATGATACTCCCAAATATGGGCCCATATTTGGACCATCTGATATGTTTGGATATGGTACCATACTGTTTGGTGTTGTAACCAGAATAGGGTTATGAAACAACATTGAAAAATTGCAAGAGAGAAATATAAAAAATAAAGTGTTCACCTATATATGAATCACTAGTAACACAATTACAATATAGTAAAATGATTATTACAAACTAAAAATATTTAAAAAAAAAATGTATATATGTACTTTTAGTGTTATGTAATTGAATATATTTGTATCTTTTTAATTATTATATCCAGCCATATTTCTGTATTAGAAGGGTCATGTATAACAAAATCAAATGCAGCATTCTGTCCGCATCTGAAAGAATGTCATAGTAAATAAGCTAAATCCTACCCTTGAAAATTTGCATTATGCTCCTGATGAGAAGTAGCAACTTTGATGAGAACAAATGTAAAATAAATAATATTTAAAATGGCTTCATCTAGAAACTCTTTTGTTGAACACACACATGATGTCATCGAATTAGAGGTGATAGCATTTTGAAAATAAAACACAGGTGGAAAGTGAAGCACACAGATTATAATGTGTGCGTTCAACCCATTGCCTGTGAATATAATGTGAGAAAATAGGAACTATTGTAAGTTATTAATATGTGTACCATTTAAAATAAAATGAACTAGTAAATCTGTTTATGACACCAAGAACCTAAACTTGGACATTTTAAAGTTGTTTATGCTCATACATGTAGAAGCACAAGCTTTCTGTGTTCTCAAGTTGGAGTCATATCCTTGGGTGTCAGTTCTAAATCTGCATTTTTATAAGGGGATATAGTTTAAGTTAAAGAGTCACAATACCTTACATATTTTGATCTCAGAAATGGAAACATGGGCTATTTAGTTTTTTACTTGTTCTTTTTAAATGAAGATGGATGTACACTAAAGAAGTATAAATAAATAATCTGCATTGACTACTTATAATTATTTATTTATTTTTAGATTGACTAGTGAGGATTCAATAATGGGGTCCACACCCCTTGCAATTAGTTGTGTGGGGCAACTGCTCTAGTTATCACTCTACCTGCAGGGATGCTGCTGCCCTTATGATTCAACTTGTTGGGATACCACTCTAACTATTTCTTTACATCTGGGGATACTGCTGTGTTTGTAATGCTTCTCGTGTGGGGATACCACACTTCATCTACATTTTAACTTGCGGGGATTTTGTGCTTCTACTTCTCTCCTCTGCACACCTTCTTCCTGTTGCTTCACCTATGGGGATATTGCTCCACTTCAACTCCTTCTCTTGAGCTCATATTTCATCTCCAGCTTCTCTTGTGGGGATACCATTCCATCTCTCACTTCACCTGTGGGAATCTGCTCCGGCATACCCACCACTGGCACTAAGATGCCCCTTGGGGGAATTTGCACCTTAATCTTCAACATGAGAACTATGTGGGCTTTCCATTTGACTGCAACCATTTGACGACTACTTACAATTTTATACGAACTCATTTCAGTAAGAAAGGACAATAAATTCTCTGCTAAAGATGTTCATCCAGGTTTTATAAATTATAAAATTTAATTCTATTTGAGTCTTGCTAGTTCTGGTTTTTGACATATATATTATAAAATGATATATCCTGTTTTCATTGTTAATGAAAGAAATTATAAGTCATATGATCACAGTAGAAGGAGAATGCTTTGGAGGAGGATGCAATAGATTCATAGGAGGACATCTGTTAAAGGAAGAACTGAAGTGAATTCCTTTAATGCACTTACGATAAAATATATTGCATTTCCTTAAATAGTCAGCAATGCAATGGATGCACATTGGGAAGAATACTTTATAATTATATTTTCCCTTTTCTCCTTATGATTTAGTATAAGCTTGAGTTTTCATGAATACTTGCAGTGCTGGCTTCCTCGTGAGGATTGTATGTGCTCAAAACTTATCCAGCGTTCCCTTTGGCAAGGAATTCGTTTATGGTTATACATGCACCCAAAGGTATCCTCTGTATGACTGTTTCTGCCATTTTTTAAGGCATGAGAAGAATGGGTTCTTGTTAATTTTCTTGAAATCTGTTCCTGATTTTTGGCATCCGTGGTCCATTGATAATAAAGGATTTCTTGAGGAAGAACAATACTGGGAAGCTTTTGTGGCAAGTATATGGGAAGAAAGCAGCTCGCCTATGCATATTTGGTATACAGGAGCATGAAGAAGCTATGTGGAATGCTTTTAAAATAGCAGGTTTGAAGTGATTCATCCAGATGCACTTAGAACAGTGATCAATCTGGTTTGTTAGCAAATGCTGAAGTTTCCCTAGCTACCATTTTATTAAGATATTCTGTATTTCTCAGTTGCTTGAATTCTTTGTTCCACCTAGTATTATGACCAGGTAGTGACCTTTTTATGTACTTTCTAAAAATGTCTTCATTAAAAGAAATGAAATTGTCATATTTCAACAGTTTCATTGAAGAAATTGGCTGCAATTTGACATGATGGGTTAGTTCAAAGTTTGGCATGGTACCTCATTGTAAATAATCAACAATAATTGGGGAGTGAACTCAATTAGCCACTTCGAAATATTGAGGTTTACTCTTTTGAATTTGATTGGGCCCTCTCTACAGTCCTTAATGTCCATTCATTTTCTATGCATTTTATGATTTGATTTAAAATTGTAATTTCTCTTATATTCTGAAGGCTTAGTGTAGTCAGTATAAAAGGTCTGAACTGTACTTTTGATGTTAATGAGTTTTAGTTGTGCTTTAGTGCATGCTATTCTTTTAGGCAAATTCTACTGTTAGATAATAGTGTTTAACTGGCTACCTAGAAATTCAAAAATATCTTGCAAAGGTTTCCTTTAAACATCATCTCTTTCATACATTATCTTTCTTGATAATCTGTATTTAGAAAAATATTCTGACATTGACTATTATTGGTACTCTGTTTGATGCTTTATGAACAACAAGTCTAGCCTTGTTTGTTTTTGATATTAATCAGCAGAAAAAACTAGGGTGCTGACCCTTACAAGACCACTGCTTGAGGGCATACAGACACAACACACTAACAGCAGATAAAACATCAACAACAGGTTATAATAGAACTAGTAAAGAGATAAACATAGGCCATAATTTAGCAGCCTATACCCATGGAAGTTAGCACCACAGTACAAAGTAGTACCAAACAAAAGACGACAAGCTAAAAACCTATCCAAAGTCCTACTTGTACAGCCGAAGCCGTAGCACAACCAACAAAAGTTCAAAAGGCCACACGGGCTATCAGCAAAATTATACAGGAAAGCCCTAGAGGGGTATTGTTGATGTGAGTTTTGTTCCACTACAACATGCAGAATCAAATACTTAGTGTTTTGAGATGAAACACCAAATTTGCAACTCTCTCTTGAATAAGGATGCTCATATGCTAAACAATGTACATGAATTGTGTGATCAAATGAGACAACCTCAAGGTTCCTTCTTACTCGTAGACTTTCACTCAGTTATAATGATGTGATATGCTGGTTATCACAAAGGGGCCTACGTTGTTCATTCAATAGATATCAAATTGACTTTAACTTCTTCAAACCAAACTGTTGATGTTTGTAGCTTCGATCAGATAAAATAGTTATCACTTATATTAATATTATGAGAATAAACTAAATTATGCACATACATATACATACCAATATATATAATAAAAATAGATATTATTATTATACATATTGATATATATTCGTACATTCATAATTGAGAAAAAATTAATATTAATATATTCCCATATTATTAATATAATTAACTAATCATTCGTTTGTTATTTTATAAGGGTCGAATGACATCAAATCTGATTATCGATATGCTTCATCGATTCCATTGTTTCTAATCACCCATTAGTATCGGTTTGATTTGGCATTGATACCGATTGATATCGGTTAATATACAATCACCGATTAGTATCGGTTTGATTTGGCATCGATACCGATTGATATCGGTTAATATACAATCACCAATTAGTATCGGTTTGATGTAAACACAATCACCGATCGGTTAGAATGAATCGGTACGATTTATTGTTTATGCTTAGTTATCGTGGAAGACATGTTGATGGAGAGACATGTCTCCGCACGTGGAGACATGTCTATTCATCAACATGTCTCCACATATATATATGGGCTTCTCATGATCGAACAAGACAAGCATATACAACATCGAATGCAAGTCTTCTCATATTAGATCAGCAAGTAATTCAAAAGTATTTCTATCAACATTTGTTTTGTAATACTTCCATATTCTCATTGTGTATTAATACTTGAAATATCAGTTGTGAATTCAAAGTCTTTTATTTGCTGCACACCTGAAAAGAAAAGACATATATTAGTGAATATACAAAATAAAATTAGATTCATTTTTCATTTGCTATAAATCTATTTACATTAACATGGTATCCGAGCTTTAGGCTAAGGAAGATCCGAATAGATTGAAGATAGCAAACTGATTAAAACTATAAACTTAGTATAATCTCATTCCTCTCTACATAATGGCAAGTGGAGTCAGATTCGAAGATCGTCTTGAGGGAATCACAAACTTTGTTTCATGGAAATTTAGAATCACGCTCACTTTGAGAGAATGAATTAGACTCATTTGTAAGGGAGAATATACCAGAATCAAATGATAATGATGAGAAAATTAAGTGGAATAAAAATAATGGAAAGGCTATGAAAATAATAGTGGATGCAGTTAGAGATCACTTAGTCCCAATTATTGCAAAATATGATACTGCATACCACATGTTCAAAGCCCTAGCAAACATGTATGAGATAAATAACACTAGCAGAGAACTCACTCTGAAAAATCAACTTCACCATATGAAAATGAATAAAGGAGAGACAATTACGTCCTATTTCATGAGGATCACTGAACTGAAGGACCAATTATCCACCATAGGTCATCAAATAGACAACAAGGAAATTGCAATGATAGCCCTAAATGGTCTTCTAAAATCTTGGGAATCTTTTATTCAAGGAATAAGTGCACGTTCCAAATTCCCAAACTTTGATAGACTAAAAATAGATTGTATTCAAAAGGAATCAAGATTAATCACCAAAGGAATAAATCAAGACTCTACAAATGAAGACATCCATGTATTATACTCTAAATCCCACAAGAAGGGGAAGAAAAGAAACATCAAAATGAAGAATGATAAGGGTTCAAATGAAAAAGGATCCTCCAAGAAGAGAAGAGGCATGTCACAAGTGCAGTGTTTCAGATGTGGTCAATATGGACATTATGCCATGAAGTGTCCGGATAGAACAAAACAACAAGCCTCCTTTGCTAAAGTTGGACAGACTAGCCCAGAAAAATACTCTGAGAAGTATGTGTTCGATTCAGCCTTGTCAAGCCAAACATCCAACAACCCCAACACTTGGGTGATTGATAGTGGAGCATCCCGCCATATGACAAGACACAAAGAACACCTAGATACTCTTGCGGAAAATTCTGATGAGGTGACCGTCGGAGACGACTCTAAGTATCTTGTTAAAGGGGTTGGAACTTGAACCATAAATCTGAAGTCAGGCATATCACTTCAACTCACTGGAGTTCTGTTCGTACCAGGGATAAAAAGGAATCTTGTGTCCATCTCAACACTTGAAGACAAAGTGTACAAAATAACGTTCATGCAAGGAAAAGTGTTGGCATGGCCTAAGAACTCCACCATCAAGAAGGCTCTATCTATAGGAGTTAGGCATGAAACCCTCTACAAGCTAAGCACCACTCCTTCTCAAGCCCTCCTTCATGAAAGTTCAAGCTCAAACGAGATTTGACACAGAAGACTAGGACACCTTCATTTCCGTGCTCTACCCTCCATAGAGAAGATAGTGAATGGTATGCCTAAGTTAAACAACAACCATGAAGGAACCTGCAAGGGCTGTACCCTAGGTAAGAACACTAAGGGAACTTTTCAAAATAGTTCTAGCAAAAGTAATAATGTATTAGAACTCATTCATTCAGATTTATGTGGACCCATGTCTATACCCTCTATGGGGGGGTTTTTGTACTATGTAATATTTGTTGATGACTTCTCCTGGAAGACTTGGATTTATTTTCTAAAAAATAACGAGTTTGAAGAAATTCTTTTGAGATTTAAGGAATTTAAGGCTGTTATAGAAAACTTGTCAGGGAAGAAAATCGAAACACTTAGAACAGACAATGGAGGGGAATATACTTCTGATGTATTTAAATAGTTTTGTGTAAATGCCGGGATTAAGAGGGAGTTCACTGTACCCTACAACCCTCAACGAAACAGAGTAGCTGAAAGAAAGAATAGGACTATAGTAGAGGCTGCTAGAGCCACGATGTTTGATCAAAACATGGAAACCTCATTTTGGGCTGAAGCCTCTCAAACAACCGTCTACATCCAAAATAGATGCCCTCACTCACTCCTAGACAACAAAACTCCAGAAAAAGTCATCTCAGGTATAAAACCTGACATCAACCACTTAAGAATCTTTGGTTGTCCTGTATACATTCATGTGCCTAAAGAAAAGAGGACCAAACTAGAACCTTCCGGAAAGAAGGGAATATTTGTGGGGTATAGTGAAACCTCTAAAGCTTATAGAATCTACATTCGTGGTCAAAAATACATTGAACTTAGCAGAGATGTAACATTTGAAGAAGACATTGCCTTCAAAAGATTTATAAGCTCCCTTGAGTTAGAAAATCAAGATTCTCCTAAAAACATGGAAGAGGATCCTGCTCTTGAGGTTTAGAGGGAGACTCTTTCTGAAGTAGAAAATGATGCTCACATTGCTCCATTAGAAGAACCTATCAACACAAACTGAAAGAGACCCCTTTGGGCCAGAAAGGTAACCCAGGAAACCGAAAACTTCGCAGCCTCAAAAGGAACCTTTCGAGAGAGCAAAAGACCTCACAGATTTTCTAACTATGTGACATTAATGAGTGAGATCAAAAATGCAGAACTTGCAAATGTTGAAGAAGCCTTAGAACAACATGTGTAGAAAGATGCCATGACAGAAGAGTACCAATCCGTCATTAAGAATGATGTCTGGGACATTGTACCTAGACCTAAAGGCAAGTCAGTGGTATCATCCAAATGGCTATTCAAAATAAAGCATGCAACATATGGCAATATTGAGAAACACAGCCAGATTTGTAGCTAGAGGGTTCTCACAGAAAGAAGGCATTGACTACGAAGAAACCTTTGCACCAGTTGCATGATATACATCCGTCAGAACCATTATAGCCATTGCCACATCAAAAGGGTGGAAAATTCACCAAATGGATGTGAAGACAACTTTTCTGAATGTAACTATTGTAGAAGAAGTATATCTTGAGCAGCCAAAAGGGTTCATTATTCACAATGCTGAATCTCATGTCTGTAAACTAAAGAAAGCACTCTATGGTCTAAAACAAGCTCCTTGAGCTTGGTATGAAAGGATTGATCACTACCTCCTGGGATTAGGCTTCTCCAAGAATGATGCAAATCCCAACCTTTACTTCAAGGTAACAAATGGTGACATGGTAATTCTTATTTTATATGTTGATGATTTACTGATCACAGGAGAGGATCACTTAATCATCCAATGCAAAAAGGGTTTAGCCTCAGAGTTTGAAATGAAGGACTTGGGAATCCTTCACTATTTTCTTGGTTTAGAGGTCTTGCAACATGCAAATTACATCACCCTGAGTTAAGGAAAATATATAGTTGATATTCTGAAGAGGTTTGGAATGTTGGAGTGTAGACCAATGTCCACATCTATGGAAACAAACTTGCATAAACTAAAGGATGCTGCTGTGGACTCAGAATTTGCAGATCCTACACTCTACAGATAGATTATTGGATCCCTAATGTACTTGATCAACACCAGACCTGATATTTGTTATGCTGTGAATACACTCAGCCAGTTATGTGTGAATCGAAAGAGATACACCTTGTTGCAGCAAAACACATCTTGAGGTATCTTCGAGGAACCTTTGGATTTTATGAGCAAGTAAAGCTTGACCTTTATGGTTACATAGATTCAGATTGGTCTGGAAGTGTAGTTGACAGGAAGAGCACATCAGGATGTTGTTTTAGTATGAGATCAATGATGATTTCATTGATTTGCAGAAAGCAATCATCTGTTGCGTAGAGTTCCACAGAAGCAGAATACATTGTTGCCTCCGTGAGTGCAAGGGAAGACGTGTGGCTCAGGAAGCTTCTTGTAGGACTGTTTGGACAGCCCTTGGAACCTACTATCATCCATTGTGACAATTAGAGTTGTATCAAGCTCTCTGTGAATCCAGTGTTCCACGACAGGTCTAAACACATTGAGATTCCTTATCACTATGTTAGAGACATGGTAGAAAGGAATGCGATTCAGTTGAAGTATATTAGTACTGGTGATCAAACTGTAGACATCCTCACCAAGCCTCTCTCCAGGACAAAATTTGAACACTTTCGAGATAAACTTGGTGTAGGTGATAATATAATTTGATATTGAGTCTAAATTGTATTTCTATTTGTACTAATATATAAAAGATGTTTAATGTGTAAACTCTTTTGTTCATCATGTGTGTGATTCCATGACTTAATGGGCCCCTCCTATGTACATTGAAGAAAGGTGACGACTTTTCAACAATGTACACTTGTAAATTGATGTTGTAAGGTGACAATTTTGTAATATTCAATCTCTCCATCATGATGGATATCATGTGACTTGATATCCGTGGAAATTTCATGATGGTTAGGATCTCTTACACATCATGGTAGATATCATAAGGCTGATATCATTAAACAAACCATAGATGATTTAGAGATTTTCATGGTGGATATTATGTGATGTAATATTTGTGGACATGCCATGATTCAATATCCAACATCATGAGACGTGATGTCAGTGCACATACCATGGATATTTGTGAGCTATGGTGAATATCATGTGACTTGATATTCTTGCATATAAAATATTTACTGATATCACAGTGAGGTGACATCTCCTCTCTTTCACAATTAATGGATTTATTGTGATTTGCATCTTGATGGATTTTTTCTTCCGTAGCTAAGAGGGAGTGTTGATGTTTGTAGCTTCGATCAGATAAAATAGTTATCACTTGTATTAATATTATGAGAATAGACTAAATTATTCACATACATATACATACCAATATATATAATAATAATAGATATTATTATACATATTGATACATATTCGCACATTCATAATTGAGAAAAAATTAATATTAATATATTCTCATATTATTAATATAATTAACTAATCATCCGTTTGTTATTTTAAAAGAATCGAATGACATCAAATCTGATTATCGATATGCTTCATCGATTCCATTGTTTGTAATCACCGATTAGTATTGGTTTGATTTGGCATCGATACCGATTGATATCGGTTAATATACAATCACCGATGAGTATCGATTTGATTTGGCATCGATACCGATTGGTATCGGTTAATATACAATCACCGATTAGTATCGGTTTGATGTAAACACAATCAACAATCGGTTAGGCATGAATCGGTACGAGTTATTGTTTATGCTTAGTTATCGTGGAAGACATGTTGATGGAGAGACATGTTTCCACATGTGGAGACATGTCTATTCGTTAACATGTCTCCACATATATATATGGGCTTCTCATGATTGAGCAAGACAAGCATATACAACATCGAATGCAAGTCTTCTCATATTCAATCAACAAGTAATTCAGAAGTATTTCTATCAACATTTGTTTTCTAATACTGCCATATTCTCATTGTGTATTGATACTTGAAATATCAGTTGTGAATTCAAAGTCTTTTATTTGCTGCATACCTGAAAAGAAAATACATATATTAGTGAATATACAAAATAAAATTGCATTCATTTTTTCGTTTGCTATAAATCTATTTACATTAACACAAACAACTTGCAAGGGAAAGGGTTTACAAAGCTAATTTACTCCTAGAATGTAAGAAATTGTGAATGTCTTTGTGACTCTACTAGACTTAGTTTAGCCATCGACATCAACCAAGATAATGCAATCTCCTAAGGTAAATGTAAGATGTTCAAACTATCACCATTCCATTAACACCATCCATCGATGCATATCAATGCGCAAGCAATAATCATAGTTAAGTTCATATAAAGGCCATTCGAACACGCACGACAAACTTACAATGAACAAGTAGCTAGTGGTTTGGTCTAAGTGAGTTCACTAAAGAAACATCCAAAATCACTTCCATTCAACTAAACGCTACTTTAATTAACATGAAATGAAATCTACTCTAAATGAGAAATTGAAGAAACCATGCAATACTTCAAAGCAACATTAAGTAATCCATCATTAAAACCGACAATAAATCATCAATTACTTTGATAGCATTATGACAACAATTTCAACAAGTCTCCTCCTACTCTACCTCTACTCTATTGGCTGACTAACTGTTACAAATGAGAAGGCCTTGGCCTTTTATAGTTGCTCAATTACAATGAAGGGCCACGATCAATTCAAGATCAAGGGCCAAGATTTATCCCTACAAACCCTAATTAGGTTGCCACACCATCATCCAATTACATGAAGGCACAACCCTGTGGGCCAATAAGATAATTATAATGCTTTTTGAGAGCCAATAAGAAAATTGTACACTTGGCATAATATGATTGAATGTGCTTGGACACATGTGACTTGAATTTTCTGATTGGTACAAGACAGGTAGTTGCAACCTCAACATCCTTATCTCATTGACTTGATCAATCCTTAGGTGATGAGAAAATATCTCTTGATACTCAACATTATCAAGTCTTTGGTTTTGATGGCATATACCCAAATTGCTTCATCTTCTCAAATTTTCTTCATCCTTGCTCTTTGTTTTCTTGAATTCCATCTTGATCTTTATCCTTGAATTCACACTTTGGTAACTTGAACCTCCTCATTTGAAGTCCTTGAGCTTGATCTTGCTTGAAGCTCTGAGCTTGACCTTGTAGCATCCATTTTGTTCTTTCCGTGATGTCTTGAATTTGGCCTTGCCATCATCTCTATATTTCTCCTAGCTTTTTCTTGAACGATTTACCTCACAAAATAGAGGAAAGATTTCATTAAGCTCACAAAATTGGCAGGATATAAAGAAAATAAAGGGAATCTTAAAAATTCCATGAGATGGAAATGCATCTAGATCCAACTTTCCTCCACATTAAAACAAGGAGGCAAAAAACATTTGACCAAACTTCTCTTCTTGCAAATTTGAAATGGAATCATGCTAAAATCTGGAAAAAAGAAATGAATTTTATGATATAATATACCCTCCCTATCTCTGGTTTATTTGAAAGAAATCTGCTCTTTATGTTCCAAGATCGCTATCCCTTCAACAATTTACCTCCTCCTTGTGATAATCTTCTGTCCTTATGAGGAGATCAATCCCTTATGGGCTAATTCGCTGCTCAATATGGAGGAGAAGTTGCTGCTAGTTAGCAAAGGTAAGCTTGTTTTATCTTGATGCTGAAATGAACTCACCTCTCTTCCTTTATATAGGCGCTGGGTATCATGAAGCGGCATGTCATTCATGAGGACCTACTTGTCTATATAGCCAATAAAAACATTTTATTTAATCATTATATCATCTCCTTAAGGCCGACACGATGAAGTAATGAAATGGATCTTTCATCTTTTATTTATTGTTCAAATCGCCACTTCTTGTCTTTGATTGAGCCTCTTCTGTATGGGCGGAATTTGAACATGTGAGAGGAATGTGGATTCCTCTAAGGGTGGCGGAATCCGCCATTCCAAGGGGAATTTTCATCTCCTCTTTCATCTTTCCTCAAACTCAATACCCCCCATTTAGCTCGGCCAATCCTTTAATCTCTTTTTTGTTGATCATCACCCAATTTTGGAGGACTTAATTCATGTTTTCATGCCATGGAAGCAAGGCAGAATTCAAGGGGTGAAGAGGAATTTTGGATTCTTTGTTTCAGATTCAATCTCAACCCCGAAAATTCGGCCCAATTGGTCTCAATTTCTCCTTCATAGAATTAGATTGCCATCAAAGTTTGTTTTGCTCAAGTTTAGGGGCTTTCATCTTTGCATTTTCTCCACTTCATATAAGGGCGGAATCTAAGGCATGGTGAGGAATTTGGATTCCTCTAAGGCTGGTGGATTCCGCCATGCCTAGAGGAATCACCTTTTGCACTTTTGTTTCAACTCTCCACCTCAACTTTTCTTTTGCATTCTCCATTCTATCCTTCATTTCCTCTTTCATAATGCAGATTGGGGGTTTTAGTGTATGTTTTGCCTCTCTTTTCGGGGTGAAAATATGGGGTAGGAGAGGAAAATTTTGATTCCTCAAGGGCAGGCGGATTCTGCCCTGCCTTGAGGAATTTTCTCTTGGTCTTCTCAACCACCTTCCCTTCTCATTTTGGAAGCCTTTTTACATTTTACAATCTCTCCTAATTCCTGGATTCTATCCTTAGTGATTTCTCTCTCATCATGCCTTCATCTTTACCTTCAATGGCCTTTAAAATGGTGGCAAATATCAGGGGTAGGAGAGGACTTTTACTCACACTCACCATTTCAATCTTTCCCAACCACCTTGATTTTACTTCAAACTTGCAGCATTCAAGTCAACTTGAGGGGGAATAAGTTTGTCTCATGTTATGATGCCCTTTTCCAAGCTAGACTTGAGGGCGGAAATTTGAGGGTAGAGAGGAAAATAAATTTCTCTGGTGCTGGCGAATTCCGCCATGCCCAGAGGAATTTCCTCTTTCACTTGCATCTTCATCACTTTGTCTTTACAATTACAAATCTCCTCCCTTTACTCCTTGGACTCCCTTTTACTTAGTATTTTGTCATTTCTTCAAATGCAATTAAGCCTCTTCATTCAATGCAATCAGATTTGGACTCATATCAGGCCTGATTTTTTGCTAATCCTCCTCTTTCACACTCTGATTTTCAACTTTCCTTTGAGATTGTGAGCTCCAAGCAATGCCATTTGTTCATCCAATTGCCTCAATAATTTACCCATAGGCGGATTTGAGGGGGAGGAGAGGATTTTGAGCCACAAGGGGGGGGGGGGAATCATGGGTGCTAGAGGAATTTGGATTCCTTTGGGGCAGGCGGAATTCGCCATGCCTAGAGGAACTTCCTCTTTGCACTCAATGCCACACCTAGTCAATTTTCATCCCTTTCTCCCTAGATTTCTCAAACTGAATTGGTTAAGCGGCCATTCTTTTGGTTGAACTTGGTTGGCTTGAGTACTAACACCTTCAATCTACTCACCCTCATGGCCAAAATAAAGCCGAAAACATAATTGATTTTGCTCGTTCTCCTTGACCAAAAAGACTCGCCAAGCTCACTCAAAAGACTGGCCAAACTCACTCCCTACACCTAAGCTATAGGAGCGAAAGCAAAAAGAGGGGGTCCCTATTTGCAATGGGACGATGGTGTGAAAGCCTCACAATAGGTTTGGGGTCCGAACCCCGTTAAACCTTGTGTGAGGATTTAATATCGCAAATTTTAATTGGATTGATGCAGTACATAGGACCAATCATCAGTGAGGAATTTGAACAAATCTTTGTAATTTCCTTCCTCTCGTTCATCCTCCCCGAGAATATTTCTTGCAGTAGATAGAAGCTGCGAATTGTGGATTACACGAAGACTGAACCTGGAAATGCTCCCAAGTTTTCTTTCCACCTCGCTCACTCTATTTACAATACTATCCACCTCGCTCTGTAAGCTTGCCAAGTCAAAAGAAGAGGTTGCATCGAAGTTGGACAGAGTAGGGTTCGCCTCAATTTGCGGCATGTCAGTACTAGGATTAGTAGGTCCCCCCTTCACTTTATCAGAAGTGTGGGTTGAGTTGTTGAGGTCGATTTCTTTGAGCTATGTAATGTCCCTTGGTTGGTTGGCTTGGGAATTTAGGACAATCAACTTGAATTCTCTCTTCTTACCCCTTTATAATGAATTAAATTCCTCACATGTCCTTCCTCATCGTATTATTACACTCCTTAAATGATCAACCTCTAACTTGTTCAATCATGATTCACCCTTCCTTTCAATGCACTTCACAATCTGATCTTATCTTGTAGTATATGTAATGGAATCTGATATGCTTCTTATAGAAACAATATTGTTCTTTCAGATATGGAGTTAAGCACTTGCAATGTCTGATATAGAGATCACTTTAGCAGCGATAGAGCTGTGTGTCAAATATATATATATATATATATATATATATATATATATATATATATTCTTGCAACGTTTATCTAATGTCATTTTTGATATGTCTGTAGTTATTACTTGCAATCAATGATGGATTCTATGTGTGATATATACTCCTTGGTCTCTACAATCCTTAGATATTGTCTCTAATTGGTCAATATATGCTTGCACCAAATGCTAATGCAGTTCACTCTAAATAGAGAAGATCTTTTTAAGGATTATTAAATAAAAAGAGAAGTAATCGATGCCCCCTCAAATGGTGGTCTTCAATATCCTTATATATTGATTACCACCGAACAGTTGCATCATTGAAAGGTATACCCTTTCTCCAGTGCGTCTCTTCCAAGATAACGCATCCTTTCAAAGTTAACTAATTGATATTGCTAGCAACCTAGTTATTATCGTGCATTGTCTTGTAGATGTCAATTTCTCCCTTAGTCCATCTTAGCGGAAGTAGTGTTCCTTTAATCTAGATCAGTTTGGATTGCCAATGTTCCTCTTCATAACTTTTGGTTGGACTAATTCCTAACTGTTGTTTAGAGCTCATTACTGTATACTTTCTTATACTTTATCTAATCAAATTAGTATTGATTTAGATGCCAACGATATGGCTTATTTTGATTTCATCAATTCCTCAAATTAATATTATAATAGCTGTTTGATATAAAGGTCGCTGACCACTTGATATTTCATGCGTCTTAAATATTGGTTTCTCAATTGTTCTTGACTAACCTCAATGACTCTTTGACGACTTCAAGTTATCGACATGGTTAATGGATGAAATCACAATCTCCGAACCTCCAAGTGCATGTATAAGATTTGATATTGATATCCTTCTTCACTGGCTATTGTCTGTAATATGTGTGTGGCACAGTGGCATAAAATCAACAGGTGTTAATCTTAGATGTATCTCCAATACTTAGCGTATTATCCTTTTTACTGTTACCGCTGCTTTCAGACGGTGAAATCCCCATCCATGCCTTGTAGCGATACTTCTCCAAAGATGGCAATATACTTCTCCAAAGATGGCAATGGAAGAATGATTAGAGACATCAGCGACTTTGTTTGTGTTAATTCAACTCAAGTGTATTATTCTAATTTCAATTTAATCTATTTATATATATAATCAATACTGCAGATATATATAATTGTCACTTTTATTAATATCAATGTAACTGCAGAAGAAGAATTCAGAATGTATGTAAATACAATAACCTTGTATGTTGAACTTGCTTGATGAAGAACTATATATATATATTGCTGAATAATGCTACTGTCTATAACCAACACTTATCAATTTCGGTGTGGTATAGAAGCAGACTATCCACCGTATATATATGCAAATGAATGAGAGGTCACGTCTATGATAGACGTGACTCCTAAGGAGTCACGCCTATCATAGGCGTGACTTATACTTTAACTCATATTACATACGATAACAAGCACGGTTTATTAAACCGTCGACAATATTAAAGCATCGACTATATTATGTGTTGGCCACGGTTTATATCATATGCCCCGTCGACAATATATATATTATTGCAATGTGATCGGTATAATATATATATTATCATTGACTATGGTAACCCGTCGATAGTTATTACATGTCAATCATCTAATATGATTTACGTGATCAATATTAGTACATATGATGAATGTCATTTATATTATAATATTAACCTAGTTATATTATAATAATGATAATTATCATTATCATTATTATATTATAACAATAATTACTATATTAGATAAAGAATATAAATAATAGATATTAATAATAAATATATTATAATCAATAATATCTATATATTTCACAATTTGTCTATTATAGTAGGGTCAATATTTTATCTGATCGACGCTATAATTATTAACACTCCCTCTTAGCTAGGGAAGATAAAATCATATATATCATATTTCTCACATGTATCGTAAAGATAGGTCAACAGTAACACAACACGTGATGATAGGTATCACATAACTCGTGATAAAAGTCTCACATATCTCGTGAAGAGAAAAAATCACATAACACGTGATGATAAGTATCACATAACTCGTGATAAAAGTCTCACATATCTCGTGAAGACAAAACATCACATAACACGTGATGATAAGTATCACATAACTCGTGATAAAAGTCTCACATATCTCGTGAAGACAAAACATCACATAACACGTGGTGAGTAGTATCACAAAACTCGTGATAAAAGTCTCACATATCTCATGAAAACAAAACATCACATAACACGTTATGAGTATCACATAACTCGTGATACCTAAAGGATGGTATGCTTGAGAAAATTACATTCTCCTTATACATCCTAGCTATGGTATGTGTAGTAACATTACGCCTCATAATTTTTACCATAATTGATCATCGCACAACCATGAATGATATCAAGTCAGCATGATATCAATATTACAAGATCGTCATCTTATAATATTTAAATACAAGTATTTATCTCCGAAGGATCGTCACCTTTTAGATATGAATACAGAGGGTAGAGCCCATAAAGTCATATAGCAACACATATGACAAAAGAAGTTTACACATTATACATCTTATATTATATATACCAGTAAAGATTACAATACAAATTATAATTCAATCATACCAAGACTTTTTTTGAAGTGTTCAACTTTCACTCTAGCAAGTGGCTTGGTTAGCATATCTGTTGTTTGATCTCCTGTACTGATATATTCCAACTGAATTGCATTCCTATCCACCATGTCTCTTACATAATGATAAGGAATCTCTATATGCTTGGATCTATCGTGAAATACTAGATTCACAGAAAGTTTTATACAACTTTGATTATCACAATGGATGACTGTCGGTCTTAGGGGCTCACCGAATAATCCCATAAGCAGTTTTCTGAGCCATACTGCTTCTCTTGCTGCCATAGATGTTGCAATGTATTCAGCCTCTGTAGAACTTTGAGCCACTGAAGATTGTTTCCTACACATCCAAGATATCATGGCGGATCCTAAGTTGAAGCAACAACTTGAGGTGCTTTTTCTGTCAGTTACACTTCCAGCCCAATTAGAATCTGTGAATCCATGTAGATTCAAGTCAACTTTCTCATATTTGAGTCCATAATTTGGAGTGCCTTGCAAATATCTCAAAATATGTTTCACAGCCATAAGATGAATCTCCTTAGGCTCACACATAAACTGACTTAAGGCATTTACTGCATAACATATATCTGGTCTAGTATTAACTAGGTACATCAAGGATCCAATTATTTGCCTGTAGAGGGTACGATCTGCAAATGGAGAATCTGCTGCTGCCTCCTTTAGATTATGAAGGTTTGTTTCCATCGGAGAAGACATGGGTCTACAATTCATCATACCAAATCTCTTTAATATGTCCAGGGTGTACTTTCCTTGATTGAGTATAATGCAATCTGAGTTCTGTCTAACTTCCAATCCAAGGAAGTAATGTAGAAGACCTAAGTCCTTCATTTCAAACTCTTTAGCAAGGTCCCTTTTGCATTGATCAATACGGTGATCTTCTCCTGTAATTAGTAGATCATCAACATATAATATTAATATTAACATATCTTCTTTGCTTTGCTTGAAGTAAAGATTTGGATCTGCATCATTCTTAGAAAATCTTAGCTTCATGAGATAGCTATCAATTCTTTCATACCAAGCGCTGGGGGTTTGTTTAAGTCCATAGAGAGCTTTCTTTAACTTGCACACATGAGATTCTGCCGTATGAATCTCAAATCCTTCTGGTTGCTCTAAGTAGACTTCTTCCTCTATTTTCCCATTTAGAAATGCAGTCTTTACATCCATCTGATGGATGTTCCATCCTTTGGGTGCTGCAATGGCTATAACAACTCTGATTGAGGTATATCTGGCGACTGGTGCAAATGTTTCCTCATAATCAATTCCTTCCTTTTGTGAGAAACCTCTGGCAACAAATCTGGCTTTATGTTTCTCTATACTGCCGTCTGCAGCATACTTGATTTTAAATAGCCACTTGGATGAAACAATAGATTTCTCTTTTGGTCTTGGAACTATTTCCCAAACATCATTTTTTATAATGGATTGGTATTCTTCTGTCATGGCATCCTCCC
>MU224692.1:3131833-3142349 GCA_018584345.1 Thuja plicata
GCTTAGAAAGGAGGCAATTTCGCTAGCCCTCGAATTTCTAATACCTTTCTTTTTGTTCTCACCAGGCATGTCCACAATGTTAGCTGATGGGGGGGGATTGTGACACGGGGGCCTCATAGACAATGATCGGTTTAGGGGGGCAGAGGGCCAAACAAAAATTATAAAGCCTATAAATAAGGCCATGGTGCAAGTAAATTGGTTTTGACCCTGGCAGACACTATCCTTGACATCAAACATAGAGCTCTCAAGCGAATTCAACACAAAAAATGGGAAAGAGATAATATCATGATTCCTAAAGTGATTAAGAATCAACAAAAGGCAGTAATAGTAAAGTTGAAAATGCCCTTCCAGAGTAAAATACCTCATCATCATAAAACAAACCTGGTCCCTAGGAGAGGGCAATTCAGCCCTGTCGTAATTGCCTTGGTTCTTTACTGGAGCTTCACCACCCTTGAAGAACTAGTTGAGGCTGTCATTGTCTACTATTCAGTTGTTCTTCTTTCATATGTTGCCCTCAATGGAGAACCTAGTGGCCTCTTCACTGACCTCAAAAGAAATGCCCCCAACTGAAACCCTCCTGTTATCCCAGGAGCAAACAAATTGGGTAGAGTCCCTCATCAAACCTGTTAATAGACTCAATAAAATCGGCAACCCCACCTTCCTTGTAGATGTGCCACACAGTGGGGTCATTCCTGAAGTCGTTCGGTTTCGCTGACTCGATGTGGTTGCGGTCACCCCCCATAATAGTAACATAATACAAAGGGAAGTCAGCTCTGTAATGAGAACTTCAATTCTTGATACGACAAAGGAAAGTTGCCGTTAACACCAAGCAAACTAAAGGCATAAAAAATACCTGCTTGTCCGATTGGGTGAAATCATTTAACCATCCTCCCAAAAAATAGTCATGCAAGCTACAGTTTCCCACAAGTGAGTCTTTTTAGTGCGACACGTATAGGGTACCTTTCATTACGCAAGGGGTAATGATAAATGCAAATGTCGCCATTCATGTCAATCTCATAATGCCATCTCATCTTTTTGAGGCACTCTTGATTAGTGTAGTTAATATGATTACCTAGAGGTCACCTAGGTATAGAACTACACCATAAATAGTAATTAATACCTCTTTGGGCAATGCCTCCCCAATAACTATCACTAGCTTGCCACGTCATTAGCCCCATATTCAAATTCAATTTTTTTGGTCCGTTCCGCACTCACTCAGACTTAACAAGGGTAATGGGATACCCAACACCCAAAAGTACAGAGGGGAAGACACCACTTCCAAAGTAGGGTGTTACACGCTATCTCTCTTGGGTTTTGAACACTCTCTAATCAAGAGAGTGTGCACATCAGTTGGGAGGGAGTTTCGCCAACACCTCAACCTCATCAGATTGTATCCATACGCAACAAGAGAATCCGCCATAACGTTGCCCTCTCTGTAAACATGGTTGATAGAAAAGGAATAAAACCCCTGCAAGAGCCTGTGAACATCACTTATAATTCCTTCCATGGTTCAATTGGCTTTGGGCAAACCGTTAATAGTATCAATGATGAGCTTGGAATCTCCTTCGATTGAAAGTGCTCTAATCCCATTGGAGAGTGCAATCTTAAGCCCCCTAAAAAGGCCCATTCCCTCCGCTTGGTTGTTCGTATGCCTGGGCAACCCGCCACTAACATCTTGACATCATCTCTGATCACACTTCGCGCAGCAGCCAGACCCTAAGATTGCTTTGCTATATTTTCAAAATTCAATTTTGACCAGCCCAAACAAGGGGTGGTCCATTTTGTGTTTCTCCTTTTAAGCTTTTTTGACAGGTCGAACATCCCAAAGGAGTCTTTAAAGCCCCAATTCTTTGCAATTTGGAGATTATCGGGGGAGGGAGGAGTAGGTGGACAAAGCCACCTGGTGACACTTAAATTTTCTAATAGTATCTTGCAGAAGTTCCCAAAAACCACCTCTGGCAGGCTTTGCTTTTGACGGAAAATCCTTTTGTTCCTTTCCTTCCAAATGTCCCAGCCTAGGTGTGGAGGGATTGCCACCACAACTGCTTGATATTAGGATTGGAGGAGGTCTCTTTCCAATTGAGGGCGATCTATTGAACATCCCTATTCATCACTCATTGGGTTTGAAGTAACTTCAGGACTCTTTGCCACAATTCATATGTAAAGGGGCAGTGTATAAGTAGATGGTTAACCGACTCCTCATTCTGTTTGCAGAGGACAAAATGGTTTGGAAATGGGAACCCACGCTTGATGAGATTATCTTGTGTAAGAATCTTGTCATGCATAACCCCCCACCAGAATATGTTGATCTTAGGGATTAATTGGGAGTTCCAAACCTTTCTCCATAGGTCATTCTGACCACCATCACAGGTAAGCATAAGATAAGTAGATCTCGTTTTGAATTCACCACTGACATTAAATTTCCATACAAAACTATCCTCTCTTGGGAACATCGAGATTGTTTCTTCTTCAAGTCTCCTTTGCAAATCAAGTGCTAGAGGTTTCAGCTGCTAAAGGCCTTGATAGCAAAGTTGGATGTCTTTCAAGGATCTCGATTGGCCCATGTAGTTCTCCACCCATGTCCCAAAGAATCATTTAGCCAACCTGGAAAGGTTGTGATAGGCAGGGAGCAAGGAAAGGGGACTGCTGTCCAGCCAACAATCATCCCAATAACGGATTGTCAGCTCGTCGCCAATTCCTCACTTAAGGCCTTGAAGGAGCACATACCTGCAATGGAGGATGCTGTTTCAAATTTTGGACCCTGTGGGGAGTCCTTGCATATTCAACAAGCGATGAAATTTCTCCTTATTCAAGTACTTAGTTAACATAATACCACATAATTTTGCTTTATGTCTAGCAAGATTCCATCCAACATTAGTAAGGAGAGCCTTGTTGAGGTGAGAGATTCTCCTAACAGCTAGACCTCCCACATATTTTGGCCGGTAGACAAAATACCATTTAACCAAGCCATCCACTTCTTTTCTATTCTAGGCCAAAGTAAGTTTCTGCTGATTCTCTCTAGTTTATCAGTCCAATTGTTAGATATTCTAAAAAGTGAGAGGAAGTAGGCAGGGATCCCCTGCAAGGACTGTTTGAGGAGTTTGCAGCTTACCCGCGCTACTCAGGAGTTTGCAGCTTACCCGCGCTACTCAGGAGTTTGCCCTTCCATCCAGCCAATTTACATTGCATTCCATCCATAATTGTGTTCCAGAAAGACTTTGATACCTTGACTGTGAGTGGCAACCCATGGTAAGTATCAAGCAAATCAGCAGACTGGCAATCGAGAATATTCCTGACTTTGTTCTATAAGGAGTGATTTGTATTAAAAAATAGACTTTTCTTTTGACACAATTGATACTTTGCCCCGACATTTAGCTTCAAGTACTGAAGCAATACCAAAGAGGATAGTGTCATCGACAAAAAGCCGTAAGATGACCAGGGCCAAGGTAGAAGTAGAGAACACGACAAAAAGTTTTTTCTCGCATATCATGCGCAAAAAGTTTCTCCTCAAAACCTCCGCCGCCATAATAAATAGGTAAGCTAACATGGGGTCACCCTACCTAATACCACTAGCAGTGCCAAAAAATCCCCCATGGACACCATTGACCATGATAGAGTGGTCACACATTCCTTGATTAGAGAAATACCCTTCTTATCAAAACCAAACATTTCAAGCACTTTGAAAAGGAAATTTGATTTGACCCTGTCGTAAGCTTTGGATATGTCCAGCTTGAGAGCCATCCTCGGAAGCCCGCACTTCTCCATAGAATGGAGTACTTTGTGGTTAGTAATGGCTCAATCAAGGATTTGTCGCCCAGGGACAAACCCATTCTAGTTGCAGCTAATAAGTTTGCCAAGTAGTGGTTAGATTCTACTGACCAGAACTTTGGAAAATATTTTATAGATTGTATTACATAGGCTCATTGGCCTAAAACCATGGAGAGAGAGTGGTTCCTGAATTTTAGGAATCAGGGCGATAAAAGAACAATTTAGTTCCTTAAGAAGTCTGCCTGTTCTAAAGAAGTCTCTTGCAGTTGTAACAACATTAGGGCCCACAATGTCCTAGAAACCTTGAAAAAGCAGGTGGGAACCATCTGGGTTCAGGGCTTTGAAAGCACCCATGGATAAGGTATCACTCTGCATTTCCTCAGCTATGATCGGGGCCATGAGAAGCTCCTTATCCATCCTAGAAACAGTTCTTGAGAGGCAATCCAACAACTGTGATTCTAAAGTGCCATTAACAAAACAACAATCATTCCTGAAAGCTTTAAAGAAGAAGTTAGAGGCAAGAAGGCCCAACTGCGCGTCTTTCGTAACTATCCCATCATGATCATCTCCGAGGTGAAGGATGGTGTTTCTTTTCTTAGGGGTACAAGTTAAGCGGTGAAAGAAGACCAAATTCTTCTCCCCTTCCTTTAACCATTGGATTTTGGATCTCTAGTTGAGGGAGAACTGCCAAGGGCACCCTATTGTCGTGGTTGTCAAGGGAGACCCGCTATCAGGGCACCCCACTACACGGTGAGTAAGGGAGAACTTCGAGGGCACCCTACTATGAGGCAGAGATCGCATCTTTGAAGGCCTAGGAGAGAAAGATCTATCTTCTAGGAAGGATGGATATGCCAAATATTGGATATCCATAAGGCCTTAAGGAGAGAGGAGTCGTGAGGAGATGGTATCATAGATGGAGGATTGCTCTATGTTAATTATGAAATAACTAGAGCCCAAGGAAGTCCTCTCATAGCGGCTAAGAACCTGATCACGGACTCTCCCATAAGGATTGGGAAAAGATAAAGTCTTTCCCAAAGATTATAAGGATAGATATACTAGGTAAAGAATATCCATAAGGCCTTAGAAGGAGAAAGTCATTATGAGATGGTGACAAAGCTTGAGATTTGTTCTAGAATGGCCATATAAGGCAACTAGAACCCCATGAGTTTCTCCTTGAAGAGCATGGAACCTGATTATGAACTCTTCCTAAGAATTAGAATACAAACTCATAATGGACCGGGGCAATACCTAATAGAGAAGGGGAAATGCTGCAATAAATTAAGATAAGTACTATCCTTTGATATACTCGTAATTTTCTAAGTTGGATATTGCAATGGAATATCCTCATATTTGATAATCAGTCTTTAAAAATATATGATTGTTCTAACCTTAAGCGGAAATTGTTGTTCCGGGACTAAATAACAGTGCATGAATTGTATAATAAGGAAGACATCTAATCGCTTGAGGACAAGCAATTTTGGGAAGGGCGGACTGTCATGACCCGATATTGACATATGAATAATATAAACATATATATTTAATGCCTATATAATTGCTTTAAACATAAATAAATAATTAACTATTTATTTAAATTCCTTAAACAATAATTAATTCTTTATTTAACAAGTAAAAGATATTAAATCAATATTAATAAATAATAACCAAATTATAATTTGTAAATAATATTATTGGTAAATAAATATTGATTTTATATATATATTGATTATATTATTGAGAATATACTGATTATACATTATATATATTATATTAATAATGATATGCAAATATTAATTATATATAGAATATTCATATTAACAAATAATTTAATAAAACTAAATAACGCTCTAAATATTCATATCTAATCAATAATATTAATAATAGTAATCAATAATAAATTATTTATACTAATAAAATTATAATTATAACAAACAGTAATAATATTATATTAACAAAGACAAAACCGATGGAATTTGAGTATAATGAAACACGACAACTTTTCCTTGAAGGGTTACGTAATTATGTATAAAAGAGGGTTTGTAAAAAGTGAAGGAAAAAAGGATGAATGAAAAGAAGAAAAGAAATATAGGAGAAAATCAAGTAGCAAATGTAGGAGATTATTAAAAGAAAAGAAACATTGAATAAGCCAAGGAAAAGACATCCCAGGTGAAAAGAAGGTAAGTATATCTTTGTTTAAGTTAATTCATTAATAAGGCTTGCATGAATTAGATATTAATAATAATATGAAATAAACTTGGGAATAATAGGTTATGAAATCATGTATATGAAATAACATTGAAATAATAGATTATGTAGTAAACTTATATTTTTTTATTTTTTATTTTTTGATCGATAAAAGGCCGTAGCCAAATAATTTTATTAATTAATAATTTAAAGTACAATTGATAGTTCATCCCGTTCAGTGCAGGCGCTGGTAGGAAAGAATAGGGTCAAGAAAACCTCCAGCCTTGCCTGGGACCGAAGTCCAAAAAAGATACAAAATTGAGAGGGCATACCCCCACTTTACAATTTGCAAACCAATGTTTGCAAGATCAGATACACAACAGATCCATAAACAGGGTTAACAAACCACTATGGTGGATATAGTGTTATTACATTCCGATTCTGTGCTAAATGAGGATGTTACATCCGCTTTCATATATTTAAATAATTTGTTAGCTGTTCTGCTAGAAGGGGTATAAACTTGCTATGACGTTCTGCTTGAATATTCGCCACCTATAACAACTCACGCCTTTAACTAAGATCTTTGTTAGTAACTTACAGCCAAGAGAACTGATGTATCTAATTCTAAAATAATAGGGAAAGTAAGCTTCTTACCATTGTTTTATTACCCTAAATTGCTACGTTGAGTGTTCAAACCAGATATTTGCAAATCAGCAGTTATAAGTTAGACACCGAGGAGCCCGTCCTTAGGCACTTTCATAGTCATTACAAGTTAACTCAAAAGAAAAAAGCAATTAACCGCTATTTACTGAATATTTTATTGATTCAAGTCACATTGACAGTCAAATATCCAGATCTACGTTGATAGCCTACAAACCATGTACAGTAAGTATAGTAAATTAGAGTTGCCATCCATCATTCCAATAATCAAGCGCCAATAAAGGCAAAACAAAAGATCTAAACAGCAAAGGAAAGCAATCGTAGATACTGCTACCTGTAGTCAATGTAAGCGAAGCCATCTCCTAATTACTAGAGACTGTTTCTAGGATTACCCTTCATTATGTTTCCCATAAAATTAATATCAGTGGTGATCTAATGCTAGTCCACCCTGCCATCATAAATTACTCTATAGCTGTGTATATTTGCCCACCTTACTGAACTAGTATATATGTGTGGATATAGAGGAATACCTATACCCATATATATATATATATATATATATATATATATATATATATACATGTGTATATGTATATATATCTCTATATATATATGTATATATGCTAGCCGTAATTCAGTAATTCAAAAGATATATGGAGACTTCAGATGTACCATACCATGTAGAGATTACAGATAGCCTGCAAAAATGGAAAAGTATCGATAACTGCATATATCTATCTAACTTAGTAATCGAAAACCGTTAAAGGAGAGCCCTTTTTAAGAACGGAAAAATCCACCTAATGAGATATAAAACCATATAATTCAGCTTTGAGGATTCCTACTTGGAAGCCATCAAAAGACCTCTCTTTGTTGACTTCAAGACGAGATCCTCAAATGCACTTATTACTAACACAAAATAACTGGACTAGTTAATTTAAATACCAGTTACAAATGTAGTAAACTTATATTATTAAACTTGAAATAACTCAAATATATTGATAAATAAGTAATAAATATATACTTAGTCTATTTCTTGTTCACTCACTAATTACAATTAAGGGGATAGGGAGTGTGTGTAGGAAGAGGCGGGTAAATCGGTCACATGGTGGAAAGATCCCAAGATAGGTAGAGCCTTGAGGGAATCCACTTGTAGACTGTGCAAGTGTCCTAGTACAGTAAATCTACCATCTTTCTTAAGTTTAATGATTAGGAGTGAAGGAATCATGGCTTAAGTATGTATTATGAATTTGTGATTGTTCTTAATGCAATTTGATTTAAATATTTAATATGGAATATTAATCATTGGGAATCGACATTATCCTAGTGGCAAACATTATAAGTTGTCATTCCCAAATGCAATCCAAACCCTAATTGGGAATTTTAGGACAAATTAAGTAAGGTCCTTGTTGGGGACATTATAGCCCGCTCTAGATCAAATTAGCACCTTGAGAACCACACAGAACTCCATGGCGCACACCATTTTCTTGATTTTTTAAGATGCTCTAGGTCCCTGCAAATCACCTTTCTTTTCCTTGGAGCCCTTTTTTGTCTCCCCAAACAGGAGTTTTCAACTCTCAAAATGTAAAATGAACTTGAATTGGGCCAAAAGTCTCTATCAGTGGATTGCGGCTGATAAATAACTAGCTTATCGCTGGTTTATTGACGATAAGTTGTGTATTTTATTGCCATGCCCAACATATCGCGATAAAACATCTTATCCCTGAATTATCTGTGATATTTTGAACTATGGTATCATGCCTTTGATGAAGTTTAGATAGTTTTTGGTAGGTCGGAAACTTGTGATTAGAACTGACCATAACATTTTGAAATATTTTTTTGGAGCATAAAGATTTGAATGAGAGGCAATAGTTGTGGGTTAGAAAGGTACAAGTGTATGAAATCAACGTATAATATGTTAAGGGTAAAAAGAATGTTGTTGCTGATGTTCTTTCTAGGAAGCCGAGTGCCTATTATCCAGTAGAAATTTCAGCTGATTGGAAGGCTCACCTTTTGGTGGAGTAATCCAAGAACACTCTAGCATGGGAGATTATGGAGGGAAAAATTCATGATGATAGATACAAGGTAGTAGATGATATTATTTACTACAAGGACTTAATTTATTTGGTTCTTGAGTCAAAACTTTAGGAGTAAATTTTAAGGGCCATCCATGATACACCTTTTACAAGACATATGGGTATTTTTAAGTCATACTAGTAATTTAGAGAGAGATTCTCTTGGAAAGTTTTGGAGGATTTTGTCTTGCAGCACATATTTGAATGTTTGAAATCCCAATAGAAAAAGTCAGAGGACACTTTCTCAGTAGGATTTTTCAACCATTGCCTATTCCAAAGCATAAATGGGAGTCTATTTGTGAACTTCATGTCGAAGTTGCATGACTGAGATTGCATTTTTGTGATGGTTGACCATTTGATCAAGTTTGCACATTTCTTCATTATCTCATCGAAGTATAAGGCACCACAGGTTGCATAGCTTTTTTTCAAGAGGTGTACAGATTCCATGGGTTGCCAATTTATATATTTAGTGACAAGGATAGCATGTTTCTTAGTGCTTCTTGGCAAGAACTATTTAAGTTAGCTGGCACTAAGTTGAACCTCAGTACCACCCTTAGATTGATGGCCAGACAGAGATTGTGAATAAATGGGTTTAGGGATATTTACGTAATTATGTGACAAAAAAACAAAAGGCTTGGATCAAGGGGTTGCATTTGAGTGAGCATAGTTACAACACCACCTATCACATGTTGATTAGGATGACTCCCTTCAGAGCCTTATATGGATATGATGCTCCATCATTTTTGGATATAGCCTTTCAATATAGTAGAGCTCTTAAGGCCAAGGACTGGATTGAGGAGATTAGGATATTCATAAGACACCTAAGGATACTATTCAAAGTGCCCAGAATCAACCAAAAATGTATGCAGATAGGCACATAGTAGAGCAAACCTTTGAGGTAAGAGACTTGGTTTTCTTGTGCTTACAATCCTACAAACAATCTTCCTTGAAGAAAAGTATCACAGAAGAATTAAAACCTTATCTCGTATGGCCCTTACAAAATTACTCGTAGAGTGGGGGTAGTAGAATATGAATGAAGTTGCCAGAGAATAGCAGAGTCCATAATGTATTTCATCTATCTTGCCTCAAAAAGGCATCAGGGAAACAAATTACATCCTCACTTGAGCTTCCACCTCTAGATGAGGAGGGTTGATTGGTGTTGGTTCATAATCATATTTTCAAGCTCTGAGAGAGGATATTATGGAGCAGAGTAGTTAGGGATTATCTTATCAGATGGAGAGACTTGCCCATGGAGGATGTCACTTGGGAGGGTGAACAGATTCTTCAAAAGCCTAATTTGCAATTGCTTGAGGTCAAGCAGTTTCGGAAAGGGAGGATTGTAATGTTGTAATGTTCCCTTTTGTGGAATAGTCGCAGTGACTAATTAGCCTAGTTAATTCCCATAGGGCATACATTGAAGTTAGGCAAAACTAAAAGGGAATCATTTAATTTAATTGTTTAATAATATCTGCAAAGTATATTTTATGGGAAATATTATTTAATTAATTTTATAAGCTTTATAAAGTAACTTAAGTGAATTTTGGAGATTAATAAAGTCACTTTATTTCCAGTGTTAAATTGTAAATGCAACTTTTCTTTAATCTGGACGGAAGGTATCGCTGTAGTTTTGAAATCAGTGGATGAACAACACTTACAAATTTCGGTGTGTTATATTGATTTCAACACAAGCTGCATATATATGATATTAGAGACTGTGAGAGGCCACGTCTATGATAGACGTGACTCCTCAAGGAGTCACACCTATCATAGGCGTGGCTCCTCATCCATACATACTTGACCCGACACATATCTTATACGCTGGCAAATACAACCGA
>MU224692.1:3154085-3184444 GCA_018584345.1 Thuja plicata
TTATCTTTTGACACTTATGAAAATTGGAGTTTTGGTTCTTGGTTCGAAATGAGGGTTTGAAGTTTGATGCTGAAGCTGGGAACGTTACTTCTCAGACTTTCTTTACACTTTGAACCAGCGTTGAATGCTGGTTATGCCATCATCTTTGGGGGGTTGCTGTTGAGTTTTGTGGAACCGTTTGGAGGTATAGAGACTAGCATATGTGTGGCTGAAGATGCCTTGCAGCCAATGTGACATTAGAGACTTCTAAACACTGGCTGTTGTTCGCCAAATTTACAGCCGTTCCTATTTACAGCCGTGGATGCCTGTGAAGGTGTTACAATCTTCCACGTTGGGCTATGACTAATGGTTGGTATTTGCCATTACACATTGTTTGCAATTTTTCATGAATAATCTGAAGCATTTCTTGATGTAATCTGAATTACCATAAGTATGAAAATTTATCAGAAATGTTACTTTCTTCCCTGGCATTTATTATTATTTGACTTTTGAAAATTCAAAGAAAATTGCATATTGGTTTAAGAGAAAAATACCAAAAACAATTACTCTCAGAGCAAGAATAGATTTGCAGTTGAATTTCTTGCAGTCAAGGGTTAGAGCCTGGCAGGCTCTTTACAAGTCTACAACTATTGTTTTGCACAAACATTACCATATCAATAGAAAAATAAATAAATTGTAGGAGAATCTTAATGCTATACAGCAACTGTTAAAATGGCTACATGCAATCTTTTAAAAAATGTATTCTTGATTTGACCACATTGTAATGGCGATTTAAAAAAGGGTCCTAGTATTAATATTGAATACTAAGGAAAAGAAGACCGTAAGCTGAAACAAAATTAAAGTTTTCTTGCATATGCAGAAATACAGGGTAGCATAAATCAGTTAACCATAATGATTTATAACGTTTGTGGTGACAAAAATAAGAGGATGGAAGATGTATATAAATAGTCAACTCAAATTACAAGATGCATTGAAGTTAAACAATGATGGTTAAAAACAGAGTTAGTGATCAGTCGCATAGTCATGTAGACTAACAAACCAATAGAAATCTCTTTTTGCATATTCTGTCTTTGAATCTATTTCCTTACACGAGAGAATTAAATTATCCATTGTCACTCTTTGGATATTAGACTTCTCATGAAACCTTTGATGCCTTTTTTTAGATACTGCAATTTCATAGATTTAACTATAACTTTGTCTTTGATGCCTTTTTTTAGATACTGCAATTTCATAGATTTAACTATAACTTTGTCTATTGGACATCTCCTAGAGCTCATTTAGTTGAATATAAAATCCATATACATTTTTAGTTTTCATATTTGTTGATTGTGTGCTCCAAAAAATGGACGTTGTTATTGTATTTGAAATATTCTAGAAGGTTTGCCTCGTATATATTAATCTTACCTACTTAAAAGTGATAATTTCATTTGATTCCAACTTTTTAATAATTGAGACTATTTTTTATTGGGAAAGAGATAATTCTCTTAAAGTTTTTTTTTCTTTTGATATATCTTGCTTGATAGAGTTGTATTTGACTCTCACCAATTAAAAACCTCTCTTAACATTTAGAAGAATTCGTGAGGATGAACTAAGTGGTGTATATTGAATTGCTTTTGTAGGAAGAGACAGGGTTTGGTGCTTGTACCCAGAGGGGAAGACTGATGTGTGTTGTTTTGATGAGTTGAAAGTTCCAGAGTGCATAGCTAGTTCAAACTCTAGCGATATTGTGGTACGTTTATGCATTTATAAATTTGAAAATTATTGTCATTCAAGTTTTTTGAAATAAATACGTAGAATAGCTTCCTACCTCTATTGATGTTAACCATACAATAGTTTTGAGTATATGATTATATTTGCATAAAATACAAATAAATCAGGTTAATTTATTATTTATCTATGTGAATGACCACAAAAAGTCTATCTGACTACAAAAGGATACTACATATTAAATAAAAGAGGAACCTATGACACAATGTCCGATACAATTTAATAGCAAATAAAACAAAATTGAAAGGCAGACAAGAGAAGCAATGAATGCTGGTGACTAGCATCATTTGATAGGATAATGGGACCATGCTAGAAGCTGCTAAATATATGTCCTTAGATCCTTATATAGTTTGTGGCTTTCATCCACTTTAATATACGACCTTACCAATTGAGATTGACAAGTTTGTAGTCAGTTCCAAGTGTTTTGTTTTTTCAATATAGTGAGGGTTCTGTAGGGGCCCTCCCCCAACAAGATAAACTTCATAAGAATATTACAAGCAAAATGGTCATACCAGCTAATAAACCCAGCTGCAAAACACCTGAAATCCAGGAACACATCCTAAATAGAGAAACTATACAACCTATCACCCAAAACAAAATTAAGCTAATTACGGAAACAAAGAACATTAAATAGAAGGAGACGTTGAGCCCACCTTTGATATTGCTCACCTACCCACATTTCCAGACAGCCCCCCAACACAGCTACCTGGGTGCAAAAGAACAACCTGAACAGACTCATCCTTCTTCATCTTGGAAGAAGCACCCTCAGCTCCAATGCCCAGAGCTGGGAATTTCAATCCAGGAATCACCTCCTCCCTCTCCTTGGCTCTATTAAGCATTCCGTCCACCCATGAAGGCAATACCAAAACACTATTTACCTACAGCCGCCCTCTGGTGTGGGTAACAAGTAGATGTTTCATAGCCATCCACAGACCTATACAAAAGAAGCCTATGTATTTTGTGATAAGCTGCTGCACTTCTTTATCGACAACAATGTCTCACATTGTCACTGGAGAGTTCATACCTCCTGACTTATCCTGTAATTCCATTTTCTTTCGACAGCTAACCTATAAGGGCCAAACTGAGATGGCAGAAGAATTTGCACAATCCAGATTCCAACTCTAGATCTCTGATGATGAAGCCTTAGAGCCAGGAATTTAGTATTGCCATAACCAGATGAACAAACCACAGATTTGTCCAGGGTGGAAGATGCTGGATCAGGACAATGGAGGAATTGAACATAGATGTTGGCCTGAAAGCATGTTTTTAAGATGGGTATCCTTGGGTTTAATGTCCCCCCCCCCCACTTGGGGGCTGTCAATTCACAATGATTAAGATACATTACTATGCAACTAACTTAAATTAAATTAAATTAAGGGAACAATGAATAATTCATTTTTTTTTTGACAGTTTGTTGGCTAAATATTTTGTAAACAGTCATAGACACACGGCTTACAAAATGGAGTATTTGTAATGTCCCCTATTGGGACTTACATAGATTTTCTCTACTATTCCCAACTAGAGTTTGGATTCCGCTTGGAAATGACAAGTTAAACGTTCCTTACTAGGAGAATGTCAATTCCCAATGAATTAACATACATCACTATGCATTTAAATCTTATGGTGTTAAGAAGTTAAGAACAATCACTAATTCATAATACATACTTAAGCTCTAATTCCTTACTATCCTCTTAATCAACAACCTTAAAAAGGACGGAGAATTACTTGCCTGTGGGCATTTGGAAACCATTTGTGAGTAGGCTCCCTCAAGGGATTAGTGGCACATATATGCATACCTATTTTGGGGCTACGTCCTCAAGGATTCATGATATACGTCCTTATCCCTATCTTGGAAGTTTCCTCTAACATGGTATTACTCCATCCCTGACAAAGCCAACCTATCACCTTAACGATATTAGCGAGTGATTAAGGAATTAGCTAAGTATACATAACTTACTATCTCATATATTATGAATATATGTATATATCTATACATAACTGATGTATATAATTCTAATTTCATTATTATTAATAGATTGATAACATATATACATATATATGTGGATCATCACTAATAAGATGAATGCCTTATCATATATATATATATATATTAGATCGGTCATATATATGACTCAGATATATATTTCAGATATATCATTAGATCTTTCAAATATATATATCTATAATATTTATATGTTAAATTATGATCCGATATAATAAACTAGATCTTTCAGAATCCAATGTATATATATTATAACAATGGTTCAATATGTATACTTCCTTCTTATGATGAATACCAAACATCTTTTCGAATTCTTCCGTAATATTTCTTGTCTGTGGTTTACAGTGAACCTCATTGTTCTTTCTTCCCTTTTGATTTGTTTCCTTCCCTATTTAAATAAACTCCTATTCTTCCATGATCCTCATCGATGTGATAAGTCTGTTTTATATTATCTTCTCTTCCTTGGCTATTACCGACCGTCATATTAATATATTTCTTTCATAATTATTTACAAGTAATTATATAACTAATGTACACATTTATATACATCTGTCATATATATACATATCCATTATAATTGGTTACAAGTAATTGTATATCTATTATCATGCTTTAAGTGATATAACCACATGTATTTATTATAACATACATGGTATATAAAATGATAATGAATGAAGAGTTACATACTAAATGGTTTGCTCCCTGTATTGCTGTTTACATCTATCAATTCCCAACATCTCCACCCATGTTTCCGCCTCTATGTGCATGAACTTTTTATAATCCATCGGTTGGAGGGTCGTGATTTCTTGCAAGAGTCATGTCTCTTTGTTTAATAATTATCGGTGCTTATTCTAATCTGTGCTATCCCTCGATTAATATCTGTATTCCAATTCTTTACCATTAGTGTATTTTTCAAATTACTGTGTCTATTACACTAATTAAATATAATTGAGAGATTGATCATTATAAAAATTCAAGAATTAATATTTAATTAATAATAATTAAATATCATTATATTAAAACAAGTTATTATAATAATATATATTACAATATAATATATTATATTAAGTGGCTCGGCCACCTTTATAAAAATAAATAAATAGATAAATATATGTTACAATATATATATTATAATATAAATGTTATCATTATAACAATCAAGAATTGAATATATTATTATTAATATATTAGTAATGGTATATTTCTTATTAATATATTTAAAAATAATAATAATTAAACAAATGTGAACAACCACTGTCTATATTGTTAGGAATAACAGTCCACAAGACAGCTGAGAGGGGGGGTGAATCAGTTGTGATATAGATTATTAAACTTTAAACTTTATAAACCAAAACAACAATGCAAATGATAACACAGTAAATGCCAACACAATAACACAATACTTGTTGTCGAGGAAACCCTGTTAAAAGTAAAATCCCGGTGGCAATTAGCACCCATAAATAATGTACTGAGAGTATAGTATCCTTGTTAAAAGATTTAGCCCTGTTAGGAGCTTATTACAACATTACAGTACACAGTCCCTGTTAGGAGACAGACCCTGTTAGGAGTCAAGAAAAGTAATAGGTTCATTGCCCAGGCACACTGCCCAAAGAAGGTTAAAGCCACCCTCAAGGATTCACAATCCGAACAAGTGTATATAGGAAATATACAATCCAGTGAACTGTTTGATAGCAATTGTCTTTGCTTGGTCAGTTCCAATGAAGTATTCTTATCACAAAAGTCAGCTCTACATCCAACAGCAAACAAGCCTCGCAACTTTCACTTCTCTTCCACTACCACATCCACACCTTTCCAAAAGGAAAGATCACTCATATATACCCTTTTACAATAATTCATTAGGTCGGCCAATTAAGCTTTCCTAATACACAAATAATTAATTAGGTCGGCCAATTAGGCTTTCCAAATTTACAAATAATTATATAACCCCTTGCTAAGATACACACGGTACCTATGACAAGTAAACATCATTTACAATCCATCAGTTATACTTCCAGATCCGCAATCCACGCTCACAATTCTTCAATAGGTCTCCTCCAGAATACAATCGGCCACCAAATAGGTCTCCTCCAGAATACACGCCACAGCTGACGTCACCATAATACTCACGCCAATCAAACACAACCCAATATTCCACAATATGTCTATAGTCCTCCAGTAAGTTCGCTTCACCATAAATATCTTCGCCATTAAGATATACCCGATACACAGAGACTTGCTCTGTCAAGCATCACAGTTACAGTCCATAAACCAGTCTTCACCAAATCAACTGTAACATCCACAATATGTAACATAAAGCCAAGCGACCTTAGGAATAAGGTCAACACACATCCTTCTTCATATAACCAACATCGATTGTTCTGAAACATCCGTACAGTGTCCGTACACTTCTGCCAGTCAAGTAACCAGTCTGTTCTTCTCCACAGAAACATATGTCGACATCAGTGACAAAACATGAATATTAACAGCATGATCAGTACCCAAAACAGATATCATCCAACAATCTCCCCCTTTGGCATTGATGGTAACATATGGGAAAATCTATCAACCCAAAATCAACTCAAAAATACTTTCTCCTCTCATTACAATCTTCTCAATATCCTCAACACAAAACTCTCCAAAACAGTAGGGATTTTCACATAGATTCCTTCCCCCTTTGGCAGCAATGGCAAAGGGTGCCATAACTCATTTGTAATCTTCCGTAGCTTTTTCAAATCTTCATGTCCAGCAGCCAGGTGCAAGATCACCCAAATTTGCTCTAGTGTTCCTTCGATTACTCCCCTTGAGGAGTAGATCCATACATCAAGTCCAGAAAATGATATAGCTCTGAAACCCACTGGACTGATGCATATCTGCATCAATCAATTATCACAAGGAGGGGCTCTTAGCCCAAGCATGCTTCTGAGATACTCAAAAGCATCTTTTGGCAAAGGTTTAGTAAATATATCTGCTATCTGTTCCTTTATGCTAATATATTCCAGTTTTATTTCTTTCTCTGTTACCTTCTCCCTCAAGAAATGATACTTAATATAAATACGTTTAGTCTTTGAATGCATTATGGGATCCTTCGACATATTTACTGTGCTCGTGTTATCACAATGGATAACCACTGGTTCTTCAAAAATTATTCCAATGTCCTTCAACATTTGTTTCATCCAAACAACTTGTGTGCAATTTATTGCAGCAGCAACATACTCTGATTCAACAGTAGATTGAGCAATACAGTTCTGCTTCTTGCTCAACCAAGAAACCAACCTTTTCCCAAGGAAAAATGCACCACCACAAGTACTCTTTCTGTCATCCACATTACCTGCCCAATCAACATCAGTATAAGTTTGTAAAATAAAATCATCTGATTTTTCATACCATAATCCTTTCAAATATATGAAAATTCTTTTCACAGCAGCAAGATCTATCTCTTTGGGATCTGCTTGATACCTTGCCACAATACCAACTACATTGGTAATATCTAGTCTAGTGTGAGTTGGATATTGTAGACCACTAATCATAGATCTATACTTTGTCTGAACTACACTTTGAGTCTCATCATTACTAGTCAGTTTATGTCCAGTCACCATAGGTGTTCCAACAGGTTTACAATCTTCCATTCCAAACTACTTCAACATTTCCTTAAGATACTTGGTCTGAGATATAAAAATGCCATTCTTACTCTAATTAATTTGCAAACCAAGAAAAAATTTCATTTGACCAATCATTGACATCTCAAATTCATTTTCCATTTCTTTGGAGAACTTTTTTTTTTTGATCGGTAAAATCAGATTTTTATTGATATTTTCAAAAGGTACAAAAGATTTTCAGGTATTACATTGTATTCCAAAGCTGCAAAAAACCAGTTGGTAACAGCACCAAAGACTGTATAAACATAGAAAAACAAAACTCAAAAACGACATACGAGAGTACCCCATGTTTTACATTGAAGATCATGGTACTTTGTTACCCCTACAATTGCCACATTAAAAAAAAACCCATTCACAAAAATCCCAAGGCAGTAATACTATCAGATCCCACCAATCCTATCGAAACCAGCCGCAAGCCTCCTCCGGGGAGAAATTGGGAATGGCCCCTGCCACTGAAGCAGAAGCACCTCCAGTCGTGAATTTCTTCTTCGGGAGTTGACGACGGATTTGAGGCCTTCCAGTACTGCCGATAGGTGCTGTCGACTTCACTGGAGTTGACTTTTGCCGCTTTGCTTTGGCAAGGGCTCCTTGTGCTCTACGAGCCACTACTTTGTCAAGAAAGTCTTGGATTAAGACCCAGCCCCGCCTTACTTCTGGGAGACGCACCGCTTGTGGCTGAGTGGAGCTCCATACCACTAGAGGCTGGACCTCTCCAGACCCACCTCCGATAGAACGCCAGGGCCCATGAAGAATGCGAAGTCCAACACCCAACTCGACCCTATGAACAATGCCTTCCATGCCGACAACCCACTTTGGTTCCAAGCACTGCAAGGCCACTGAGAGGACCTCCGTCTTAGTATTCCCCACCATGAGACCGAGGGCCAGGAAAAGCGAAGAAATGTCCAGGTTGGTTTGGGGTCTCCATTCATGATTTAGAAATTCATTCCCGAACAAAGTTACCAGCGCCTCCATAAATTCGGGCTCAACAAATCTAAAGACATTGCCCAGCCTCTGCGTAGTAATTTCATTATGGAACGTAGGGAGTTGCTTTGGGGAATTGAGTGAAAAATTAGCCTCCATAACCCAATACTCAAACTTTCTGTGGAATGAACCAATAGCAAACTACTACCAATGGTGGATACCTCTCTGCGCTACAAAACTTATTTGATAGATTTGTGAAGAGAGATCCCCAAACTTTTGCTTTTAAAGAGGAGTTTCAATAAATTTCTATCTTCATGACTGCAATCTTCATAAATGCTCGTCGTACACAATCCCATCAGCTCTTATAACACTTGCCGCCGAATATGTGTGGAAGGGAGAGGAGGTACTGAATATATAGATGGAAATCTTATCATTCATCAATACAAGTGATACTTCCACTCATGCGAAACTGGGAGATGACACTTGTTTGTTTCGTGTGATGCAATTCAATCAAGTTGATGATTCAGATTTATTTGTTTATGCGCCACTACTTTGAGGTACACAAAATCAGTTGATATTATTGCCCGCGCCACCATTTATTTAAATGATGCTATTTTGGAGAAACCCAATGACACTACCCTTATGTCATCTAATCCCATCTGAGATCAATTTGACTATAATCCTCAAATAATTCGGTAGTATTGGGTGCTCTTCTAACTCCAATATTCGAGAGTGAATCAGCAAGGCCGTTGGCTTCCCGAGGAACATGGTCGATTTGAACATATGTGATCTGGTTGAGTATGGCTCGAATACTGCGGATATATGGATTCAAATACCAGGCATCCATTGCACCTTTTTTTATACCATTAATAACAAGCAATGAATCACCTTCTATTATTACTTTCTGAACTCCTAGAGAAATAGCCAATCGGGCAGCTCCGAGTGCAGCTTGGCATTCTGCTGCATTGTTTGTTCCATCTAACAAGCGGCAACCACCTAAGGCAACTATATCACCTTTGGCGTTCCGTGCAACATAGCCAGCACCCGAGGGACCGGGATTCCCTTTTGAGGCACCATCAAAATTAATTTTGGTCCAACTCAGCGGTGGGGGGATCCACTGAGGTTGCTGATGAGCGGTCGGGGTAGGTTTAGCCCTACAAAGCCCATGAATGGGCTGGAGAACTTCTTACTCATCTTATCATTGCCTCCAAAAATGATATCATCAACAAAAACTTCTATGATTAAGATTCCATCTTCATCAGTTCTTAAATATAAATTACTGTTCGCATTACCTTTTATGAAACCAAGATGAAGTAAATACTTGTCCAGCCTTGCATACCATGCTCTAGGTGCTTGTTTCAGTCCATACAGTGCTTTCTTCAGTTTACAAACCATGTCTCCATCCTCTGTCAAAGGAAAACCATCAGGTTGCTCAATATAAACTTCTTCTTCCAGATATCTATGAATGGTATCTATGAATGCTTGCTATATTGTTAAGTATGTCCTGCATTGTTAACCATTCTACAACCATTCAAGAATGCTGATTTCACATCCATCTGATATACTTTAAAGACTTTGTGTGCAACATAAGCAAGAAATAATCTCACAGCTTCCAATCTAGCAACAAGAGCAAATGTTTCTTCATAGTCTATGCCTTCTTGTTGTGAGTAGCCTTTACATACCAGTCTAGCCTTGTTTCTTACCACTGTTCCTTCCTCATCCATCTTATTTCTGAAAATCCATTTTGTACCTATCACATTTTTGTTCTTAGGCCTTGGAACCAATTCCCAAGTATTGTTTTTCTTTATCTGTTCAAGTTCTTCTTCCATAGCTTTTGTCCAAGATTCATCTCTACATGCTTCATCAGTAGTCTTTGGCTCAACTTGAGATATCAAACAAATTTCATCTCTAACTCTAGCTCTAGTCATCATACCTTTATTTGCATCACCAATAATTTGATCTTCAGGATGGTTCTTCTTAACATACCTCAGAGTCTTTGGAGTCTCAGTAACTTCAGTCATTTCATCTTCAATTTCATTTTCAATCATCAAAGGTTCTTCAGGTTCAGCAGTAACCTCTTTCATCTCTGTAATCTGACCACAATCATACATTCTTTCCTGAATCTAAAACTTTTCATGTATCCTCACATTGGCGCTTTCAATCAACTTCCTCAATCTCAGATTGAAACATTTATATGCTTTACTCTTGGTAGAATAAGCAAGAAAAATTCCTTCATCACTTCTAGCATCAAACTTCCCTATCTCATCATCTCTTTTGATATAACATTTACTTCCAAATATTTTGAAATATTTTACAGTAGGTGTATGATCAAACCATAATTCATAAGGAGTCTTACTTGTACCTTCTCTGATCTGTATTCTGTTCAAGGTGTACACAGCAGTGCCAACTGCTTCTCTCCAATGAACATGTGACACATTTCCTTCCAGCAACATAGTCCTTGCAGCATCTAATATAGTTCTATTTCTTTGCTCTGCAATCCCATTCTATTGTGGAGTTCTAGGAGTTGATGTCTGTATATATATTCCACGTTCTTCACAGTAGGTATTAAATAAGTCTGATGTAAACTCTCCACCTCTGTCTGATCTCAAACATTTTATCTTCAAACCAGATTCATTCTCAAATTTTGCTTTAAATAACTTGAATTTGTCAAATGCTTCAGATTTCTCTCTCAAATGTGTAACCCACATCATTCTAGAAAAGTCATCAACAAAAAGTATAAAGTACCTTTCACCATAATATGATCTTGTTCTTGTAGGACCACACAGATCTGTATGCACCAGATCCAACTTTCCTTTTGCTGAATAAGATTTGCTTTTAAAACTGCTTCTGGTCTACTTCCCCTTAACACACTCTCTACACATAGTGTTAGATGGATTTACAATCTTAGGTAGATCTCTCACAACATTAGTCATACTTGCCTTCACAATGTTATGAAAGTTAACATGACAAAATCTTCTATGCCATAGCCAACTGTCATCAACCTTCGCAATAAAACAAGTAGCTTCAAATGTATTCTATTCAAATACATTACCTCTAGATTTAGTACCAGATGCGATCAAATCTCCTGATTTACTTCTGATAGAGCATTTCCCATTAATGAATTTCAACTGATAACCTTTGTTCACTAACTGTCCAACACTCAACATATTATGCTTAAGTCCATCAACAAGTAATACATTGTCAGTATTTGTCTTTCCATCCAGAGAAATAGATCCTATTGCAATGATAAGTTTAGGAGTATTGCACCAAATCTAACAACACCACCATCATATCTTTTCAAACTCACAAATTTGTTTTTATCTCTAGTCATATGATGTGAACAACCACTGTCTATAACCCATTCAGATTTCTTTTCAACACGAGATACTAAGGCTTTTTCCTAATGTATAGGTTCATCATCCTTTATAGCAATAAATCCAATTTCATCATAGTCACCATCATCATCAGAAATACCCTCACTAGCATAATAACATGCCTTGTCTTTAGGATATTTCGGTTTGTAAAACTTAGGTTTGTGTTTAGGAACCCATGTAGGACATCTAGATGCAAAATGACCAATCTTGTTACATGAAAAACATTTCAAAGGTAATTTGCCTTCAAATTTACCCTTACCTCTCTTCTCTCTTCTAATGATCAATGCTACCACTTCATCTAGCTTCCTTTCTTCCTCCTGTATCTGTTCCCATTCCTCAACATATTCTCCAAGCTCTTCTCTTAGGTCATAATTGCTGGTGCTCGCAATTCCAACTAAGGTCTTTTTGTTCTTATGCATGGTTGCCTTGAATGCTGACTCAACTTTAGGTAAAATGTCTCCCAATTCTGTGGCCTCAAAAGTAGTTAGCTTTCCAATCAACTTCTCTCTAGTGAAGTTCGGTGTCAAAGGTATAATCTCCTCTATAGCTGGTACTTTGGTTCTATAAACAGGTGTCAAAGATATGAGTATCTTTGCAATCACTTCTTCCTCACTGTAAGTACCTCCAGAGTTTCTAATGCTAGTAACCACTTCAGTAATTCTTTGTCCATATGCCTTAATGTTCTCATCTTCTCTCATGTTCAGTAATTCCATCTTTGTCTTCCAGTTCTGTAGCTTTGCCTGTTTTGTAAATTTGTCTCCTACATATAGTTCTTCCAATCTCGTCCAGATCTCATGTGGAGAATCCAAGTCTTTTACTTCTGTGAATTCACCTTCAAAAAGTGCGCTGATCAATGATTCCCTTGCAACCATATTACATGAAAATAACTTCTTTTCATCTTGAGTAGCCTTCTCCAGTTCATCCTTAGTCACTATCTTCTCATCCTTCTCTGTGATCATCCAGAACTCGAGTCCCAAATATAGCAAATGTGTTCTCATCTTGTTCTACCAACTGTCAAAGTTTTCAGGATCAAATTTCGGACTATCCTTCCTGTAGTAAGACATCTTTAGGATCACCTCAAGCTGTTAAGCTTTCTCTCTAAGGACCAGTAGCTCTGATACCAATTGTTAGGAATAACAGTCCACAAGACAACTGAGAGGGCGAGTGAATCAGTTGTAATATAGATTATTAAACTTTAAACTTTATAAATCAAAACAACAATGCAAATGATAACACAGTAAATGCCAACACAATAACACAATACTTGTTGTCGAGGAAACCTTGTTAAAAGTAAAACCCCGGTGGGAATCAGCACCCACAAATAATGTACTGAGAGTATAGTATCCCTGTTAAAAGATTTAGCCCTGTTAGGAGCTTATTACAACATTACAGTACACAGTCCTTGTTAGGAGACAGACCTTGTTAGGAGTCAAGAAAAGTAGTAGGCTCACTGCCTAGGCACACTGCCAAAAGAAGGTTAAAGCCACCCTCAAGGATTCACAATCCGAACAAGTGTATATAGGAAATATACAATACAGTGAACTGTCTGATAGCAATTGTCTTTGCTTGGTCAGTTCCAATGAAGTATTCTTATCACAAAACTCTGCTCTACATCCAGCAACAAACAAGCCTTGCAGCTTTCACTTCTCTTCCACTACCACATCCACACCTTTCCAAAAGGAAAGATCACTCATATATACCCTTTTACAATAATTCATTAGGTCGGCCAATTAAGCTCTCCTAATACACAAATAATTAATTAGGTCGGCCAATTAGGCTTTCCCAATTTACAAATAATTATATAACCCCTTGCTAAGATACACACGGTACCTATGACAAGTAAACGTCATTTACAATCCATCAGTCATACTTCCAGATCCGCAATCCACGCTCACAATTCATATTACACGCTACATGTCTGAAGTCGGCCACCAAATAGGTCTCCTCCAGAATACACGCCACAGCTGACGTCACCAGAATACTCACGCCAATCGAACACAACCCAATATTCCACAATATGTCTACAGTCCTCCAGTAAGCTCGCTTCACCATAAATATCTTTGCCAGTAAGATATACCCGAAACACAGAGACCTGCTCTGTCAAGCATCACAGTTACAGTCCATAAACCAGTCTTCACCAAATCAACTGTAACATCCACAATATGTAACATAAAGCCAAGTGACCTTAGGAATAAGGTCAACACACATCCTTCTCCATATAACCAACTTCGATCATTCTGAAACATTCGTACAGTGTCCGTACACTACTGCCAGTCAAGTAACCAGTCTGTTCTTCTCGACAAAAACATATGTTGACATCAGTGACAAAACATGAATATCAACAACATGATCAGTACCCAAAACCGATATCATCCAACATATATCACATCTAATGGAGTGTGAACGGGAGAGGCAGAGACCCCAACGGTCACTTGCAACAAATTTTGGGAGCCGAAGGGTGAGCCATGATGGAAGAGGAGCTTTCCAGCGACACAGTTTGTTCAACTACAGGTTTCAACCTGCCTCTTAGTAGCATTTCAATAGGAACAACACGTCTCATTTTCAAACCTGGAGGCCTAAGCCTAGAATAGACAACGCAAATGATCGCTTTAATGGATCTCACGTGGAACAATCTGGGTATGGCAAGAATGGGAGAAGAGAGGCATGGGTTTCAACACAAATACTAGTTATGCCAGTATTGGAAAAAACTTTGATTTCTCAAAGATCGCGGGAAGGTTCTATAGACCAAAGCAACCCGTGGTCTCGAATCAATGCCAGAAGACTACAAAGGTGACACACCAACCAGATGCAAATATTAGGTATGAAATCATGTCAACTTTAAGAATAACAAACTCAGAATGGAAGGAATGCCTTGACTCCCTTGAGGATATATCCTTCTTTTTTAAATGGTTAGGGCCGTCGCCTTTAGTAAATCTTGTTAGGAATTGGTGTTACAATGTCTGGGGAAAGGGTTGTAAACTTAAAATCCTAGCCAATGGCTTTTATATGGTTCTTTGTGAGATAAAAGCTGATAAAGACTTGATATTGAACAACGACCCTTATTTGATTGAAGGAAGGGGAATATATTTAAAAGATTGGGAGGCAAATTTTGATCCAACCAATGAAAAAGTTAAAGATTATCTAGTTTGGATTAACCTTCATAACCTCCTAGCTGAGTATTAGGGTCAGGAAACGTTACAATAGATAGGACATCAGGTAGGAACATACATCCGATCAGAAGATGTGATCAATAATAGGGATGCTTCAATACACCCAAGAATCCTGATTAACCTACAGCAAAATAATCGGATCCCAAACCATGTTATTTTGGGGACAAAAATTGGAGGTTGGAAACAAATGTTAGAGGTTTGGGAAGGGGACTATGAAGTGGATAAAGTTCATGACTCAAGTCTTGCAAAGGGTAAAGGCAACATGCAGGATCTACTGTTAGATGAGTTAGAAAGGAGATCCTTGGCTAGAGATATAAAATTATTGGATGGGTCTGAAATAGCAGCTAAAGGTCCAGTTGGATCTACACACGAGTACTAGAATGGAGAAAGGAATGCAGAAAGGCAATAGAGGATGCTGTTAAGGGCATAATCTTTACAAAATCCCCAGAAAAACTTATGACTATGATGCCAGAATCTACTTGCCCAAGCTCAATTTTTGATGGCTTGATAGGGAACTCTTCCCCTAAATATCCCGAAAATAGGGAGGCATGTATAATAGATGAAGTTTCTTTACTTAGAACTCCAAGCAAAACCTCTGATGAAGGCAATCTAGCCATATCCCCTCTGCTGGGAGTCACAAGTTCAAGTTATGATAAGAGTCTGAACTCAAAAAGGCAGATGCATGGTTTATTAGATCCTTAGACAACTTTGGATGTTTTAAGTAAGACTTATAATGAAGACAAGGCCCCTATCACTTTAAATAGTGTTACTGTTACAGCGAGGATTGATGCCCAGGCTAACAGGTCTTCTCCACTCAGAATCCTGATAGCAATATTACAACTATCTCAAACATCCTGAGAGTATTTATATAAATATAACTTAAAGTATAAGAGTTATGTTTATATAAATCCTCCCGCCTCCTAACCTAAAAATGACTAAGTGTTGAAATGGGGAGTTAATGTGAAGACCCCAAGTCCTTTGCAAACTGATTACTCTAATTGCTGATGAAAGCTGGTGAAGTTTTATTTTGGTTTTCTGAGTTTTTTTCAATTTGTTTTGTGTTTTTAATATAAAAAGCAATGCAAGAAAACATAGAAATACTGAAATTTGAAAACTAGATAGTTATATGGAGGTAATCATAATATATCATCTTTATTCATTTCATAATGAAGTCTTTACACACACATGCATACCCGGCAAAGATGAACAAATTAGTTCTATGCTACATCTCGTTAAAAGCAGCCGCAAAAATCTCTGGAAGTCACTGAATCTGCAATGTGAATGTCTGAAATTGATGCCAATGTGTTGCCCCAAGTCTGGCGCCCTCTCTGGAATTTCGGTAATTTATTGAGCTTTCCTTGCATAAAATCTCCCTTATACCAGATGCCTCTTGCTGGTGTTAATGAATGCCAAAAAGCAATTCGAACGAGCTTGGGAATGGTGCCAATATTCACCAAATCGTGGACTTTGAATCCCTCTTCAGCAGGGCCCTTTAAATTGATTATTTTCTCTGTAAATCCTCTTCCAATGTGCACAATCTTGACCTCTGAATGAAGCAAACATATAAGTAATCTTTAGCCGATATCTCAAAACCTCAGAAAGCTGATACAATGAAGAAGCTACGCTCTCCAATGCCCAAAAAGCTCTGGAATTGCAAAAACCCTTGTCCCTGTTCTCCAATGCTCATGAAAAGAGTTTATCAAATGCCAAAAGAATGAATTCAATTTCCCTTTGGAAGCCTTCATAATTCCTTATAAAGTCAAATTTCACCAAAAAAGCATTTTAATAACATTAAAAATGTAATTTCATTAAAACTTAGGGAAAACATTTAATATTTCATTAAAATTGGCATTCATAATTAATTCCTCAAATGGCCCCCTTTTAATGATGAATTGACCCTCAATTATAAAGTTCGGTTATAACTTCATAATAAGCTCTTTTAATAATTTGATATCATTTTGGCCATTTAAATATTAATAACTCTCCAACTAATTATTTCACTCTGCCGTCTGAACTGGGAGTCAAGATTGCCAATCCCCATGTGACCAAGTGCTCTACTAAAAATAGAAAGGGTCCTTCTTGAACAACCCAAGACTTACTATAAATAGTAAGTATGAGGAACGAAGCCATGAAACCCATATAAATTCTAAAACTACAACCATTGAGCTCTGGAGAAGGTGAATATCTCATCTACTGACTAGGTCTCTATAACAAGATGACCCTCTATGCAATCCCATTAGCCTATGAGGGCCACTGATAGGCTTAACTTGCTAAATTGATGTCTCTAGTGAGGAGGGGATTGATGTCTCTAGTGATGAAAGATGAGTTTGAAACTAAATGAGTAAAGGCAGATTGAACATGAAGAAGATGAGTGAATTCACAATAAAATTGTTAATGATTATGAGCAAGAAAAATCCCAAGGATAGGGAGCAATTTGCTGGTCCCTTGGGAAAATTCCCAACCAAACTCAAATTTCCGCCCTAAACAAGAGAAAAATCCCAATAGGAGCTTGATTTCTGTCATGAAATGGAGATTTTAAAACATGTTTTTTCTCTTAATTTGCATGAAGGAGAATGAAAACGAAGACAAATGCAGCTGGAAATTATGTTTTGACAAGCAAGATGGATTGAATCAAGTATGAAAATGAAAGAATTTGGCCAAGGACAGGGAGCAATCCGCTGGTCCCTTGGGAAAATTCCCAACCAAACTCAAAGTTCCACCCTGAACAGGAGAAAAATCCCAATAGGGGCCTGATTTCCGCCATGAAATGGAGATTTTAAAACATGTTTTTGCTCTTAATTTGCATGAAGGAGAATGAAAACGAAGACTAATGTAGATGGAAATTATGTTTTGACAAGCAAGATGGATTGAATGTAGTATGAAAATGAAACAATTTGGCCCATGAAAACTTCAAATTTCAATCCAAAATTGAAGAAAGAAACAAAAGAAATGAACTAGAGAGGACAGGGAGGTGAGTTAAATTTGATGAAAAAGGCACAAAAGTTGTCCCAAGAAGAGGGCGGATCCCGCCCTCTGCTTGGGATTTAATCCCAACACACCCTCCATTTCCGCCCAAGAATTGGGCTAGTTCAAACGTGCAATAGGGGGTGTAATTATTGATTTTAATCAAGCAAAATCATGCCTTTTTTCAAGTCGGTCTTTGTAGGAGATGAAAGGATTTGAATTTAATTATTTCATTGGCCCTTAAAAACTCAAGTTGGTCACCTTTGTGAACATGCCTCTTCAACCATGAAGCACCTATATAAGGAGGGTAAACCATTTCATTTTCACACCAAATCGAAACAAATCTCTCTGCTTGAGACACCGAATTCTTTCCTTGTAGAAGCAACACTTTTATCGAAAATGGGCAGCGATTTCCTTCAAAAAATCAGAGATAAAGAGGGTATAGAAAAAACAAAATTTTGCCTTCTAAGCATTGCGAAACTTGTTCATTTTCCAGATTTTTTGAAGTGAATCCATTTCTTGCGAGAATAAAGATCATTTTATCAAGCTTGGGATTTGCAAGAAGAAAGGTTAAGAAAATTGTTTTTTGCCTCCTTGTTTGATGTTGATGCAATGTAATTTCCTTCACGTTTTCTTGTCAATTTTGTGAACTTGATGAAGTCTTTCCTTTGTTTTGCAAGGTAAACCGTTCCAGGAGAGGCTAGGATGCAAGGAGATAGTTCAAGCTTGAGGACTTCAAATGAGAAGGAGATTCAATTCAGATCATCAAAATGCAAATTCAGGATCGAGATTAAGATGGGATCCAAGGAATTGAAATCTACCAGTGGAAGAAATTTTTATCAACTTGAATTTCCTCTGGAAATCCAAGTTTGCTTTGAAGGATCCAACTACATGAAGACATCATCAGAAAGAATCAAAAGAGATATCAAGTTTACAAGTATAAGCAAGTTCAAGTTAAGGCTATGAGGAAATTTCCAGAGGATGAAGAAAACTCTAGAAGATGAAGCAATTTGGGATTATGCCATCATGTTTGAGAGCTTGACAATGCTGAGTACCAAGAGATATTTTCTCTTCGTCCAAAAGATTGATCAAGTCTACAGGATGAGGATGCCGAGGTGGCACCTAGATGTGGTCTCCAATCAAAAATTTCCAATTTCAAGCACAATCAATCGCAAGATACCAAGTGTACAATGTTCTCATTGGCTATCATAAGCTTTGTAATTTTCTTATTGGCCCACAGGGTGGTGCCCTCATGTAATTGGTGGACAATTCGGCAACCCTAGTTAAGGTTTGTTGGGATTAATCTTGGCCCTTGATCTTGAATCGATCTTGGCCCTTCAATGTAATTGAACAACTATAAAAGGCCAAGACCTTCTCATTTGTAACAATTAGTAGTAGAAGAGTAGAAGCATAAGATTAGAGAGCTAGAAGTAGAGGTAGGCTAGCTAAGGGAGAGACTTGATCAAATTGTTGCTATAATGCTTTCAAAGTGATTGATAATTCATTGTTGGTTTTCATGGTGGATTACTTAATGTTGCTTTGAAGTGTTGCATGGTTTCTTCAACCCTCACTTGGAATAGATTGTTGTTTAGAAGTAGCTTAGTTGAATGAAGAAATTGTGGATGTTGGCTTGTTTGACTTGCTTTAAACTAGGCCAATAGCCTCTTGCTGATTTTAAGTTGGTAAGCTAGTGAAGAAGAAGAAGAAGAAGAAGAAGGCACAATAGGGAAATCGCACGAAGAGATCAAAGCCAGAGGAAAAGCATACAGAGGAAGGGTACCGTACCGTACGACACAAAACCGTACAAAGGGAGAGGAGGACCTATTGTACGAAACAAAACCACACAAAGAAAGCAAGACGTATGATACCAGTGCATATGAAGAAAAACAAATTACGGAGTGTCGTCCAAGTCCGAGATGTATGCGACAGAGATAAGCGTACAGTATAGACTGTATGGAGGGAAAGGAGTCCAAGCCATACGAGACAAAGACGAGTGTATGGTTGAACATCAGCACCGTACGAGGGAAAGGAGGGAGCAAGCCGCACGAGGGGAGGAGGATATAGCAACATTGTACGGACCCAATACTTTACCGTGCGACACAACACAGTTATCGTACGATTCAGTCCATACATAGAACACGTACGGTTCAACCAGTACACCATACGACACATCACCGTACGACATAGGCAACCTAGTCTCTCATCATGCACCGTACAAACAACATCAAAGAGGGGTGATTGTATGGATCGTACGGTCAGCACAAACAATATGGTATTGGACAGAGATAAAGCACAAGCACACGGGGAGGAAATTTCACAATTCTCACATGAAATCTCTCCTTTTGGGCTTTATTTGTATTGTATTCGGCGTAGGGAAAAATCAGAAAAATGAGGTGCACTATGGAGTTGCATGTGGTTTTGAAGGTGCTAATTTGGTCTTGGCGGTAAGGGTGTTGCCCCTCAACCCCACCCTGTATCGTGGTAGGGAGCGCGCCTAGGGAATTGGCTCCAGACCCCGTTGGGGGCACCGTCCTTTGACCCCCATTTTATTTTTGGAGTACACTACAACTTTGAGTTTGCAGAGTATAATTTATTATCTACACACATATCATTAGTCTTCCTGGATATTGCTTGATGTAAATTTGTCGTCTGGAAGATGACTTTTTCTTTTGGGGGGATGATGTAGTCAACATGAAATGCGTATTGTTATGGTTGATAATATTGGTTATCCGTCAATGTATCATTGTCTGTATTAAGTTTATTATCACACCTTGGTAGTTGTCGTGTTGGTTGGTTGACTGTTGTTTCCCTCTTGGCAACCGTCAGGTCCTTTAAATATGTCTTTTACTGCCAAGGAAGGAGGTATGGTATCGTTGGGTAAATTGTAATCCTTGGCCGACCATCTCTAGTCTTCTCTGTAATGAATTAATGAGCTAATAAAGATATATTTTACTACTATATCTGGTACGCACTGCCATTTGTATTATTATTTCATGTATATAAATTGCCAGGTATAACAGTAAACGCTATTTTGTAGTTGTTATTTCTAGTCTTGTATTTCTAGGTGAAGTGCTTAGCGCCTAACTGAGGGTGCTTTGTTTTATTAGTTCTTTAGCTGGTTTCACGGAAGATGACAAAGCACAACAAACAACAAAGGGTTGGCAGTGGGTTGACAGGCAGTGGGGTCGTGCCAATGTGTAGGTTCAGTGAGGGTGGGCTTCAAGGTAGAGTTTGGGTAGAAAAAGGTGAGTTTCTGTCATTTTTGGCCATAATCTTTTGAATTAGGGTTTTTGATGTTTGGTTTCTTGTATGTTCCTTTGAAACAACACATTCTATTGGAATTGTAAAACAAGACATGGGTTTTATATTGCATCTGCAAAAACAAAAACAATGATCTATTAAGGAAAATATCACTGGATTACAAGAATTGGGTTCAACAACGAATCTTTCAAAGCACAAACATGACATAGACATTGCACTACCAAGGGAATATGGAGTGAAAAATAGTGTAGAGAACATGAAGTAATATGAAAACTTATCGCAGACAGGCATGCTAACACCATACTTTCCACCGTACCTTACAAAGAATCAAGACTCGTGCACTTTCATAACAAGTTTTTTTGAAGAACTTATGCACTTTCAAAAAAGAAAAATGCATGTGGGGCTAAAATTAGGTGCAAAAGATAGGCTAACATTTATAAATGCCAAGCAATACAAGAGGATTCTACAATGAAGGAAAGCCAATGTAGCAAGAAAGTTAAAATGGTTGGGGATCAACAAGTGTGTCACAATCCTGCCAAAGAAAATATACTTTAATCTTGAAGCAACAACCAATCTTGAGATAATGTAAGGACATGTAAAGACACTTGCAGAAGAACAAGAAAACCATGAAAACCATGAAACATCAATCAAAGGATTTGCTGAGGAAACCATGACTCAAGTGCACTAAGAGGTTGAAGCAACATGAAGTGGAGGCAGAAGTAGAGGTTGAAATTGGAGGCAACCATGACCAATACAATCCTAGTTCAACTTTGTTAATTTGATCGTTAGATCAAGGTTTTAGGGAACTAATGGATCTAAAGAGGGGACTTGAAGGCCTAGAAGTTTTAGAGAGGATGAAAGATGTCAAATGCTAGAGATCAGGGCTACCAATTGGTCAACAATGGAAATACACTAATGACAAGAACTAAAGTAGATCAACAATGGAGATGCACTCAAGGCAGCAGAGAAGAGAGACAATCTACATTTACAAGAATCTCAATCAGCAACAACAAGCATGAGGATCAAAGAAGCTAAACTAAAAGAAAAACTGGAAGAGGCAAAATCATGGGCACAAGTGACATGTAATGAGCATGCTTGGCTCTTATCCTCAATTAACACCAAATTCTGATTTCTCACAAGAAATTTGAATTCTTTTGAAATCTATGTTGAATTTGGAGTACAATCTTTTAATTTTCAATTTTCAAGTTCAAATACAAGTAACCATTCCAGGATCAATTTACAATGCATTCTATTTGATTTAAATTCAAAACCTCCAATTACAAATATCAGCACCATGCCTCTGAACATCTAATTGAAAGCCGACATTTCAAATATTAACTTACATAAAAAGGTAACTAAGCATACAATTCATTTAAATGAACTTGGTTAATTATTATTCCTCCAACTCTGGCCGCAGTTGATAAGAATGATGGCAGCTGATGGAATGAGTGGCCACAGCTGGGTAGGAAGTGGCAGCTGTTAAGTAATTGGTGTGTCTGATAAATAACTGCCCATGTCCAGGAAGGAAACATGAACAATTCGCAAGCAAAGGCTTCCAACACTTCAATTCTTTCTCCTTCCTTTGGCGTCAATCCATAAGCTCCTACAATCAGCAATCAAATTTGCTTGAAATCAAACTCGGCCACTGAATAAATTGCTGAAAATTACACAATTCATCAACATCAATTCGCTGATTCAAAGTGTCTCACAAACTTGCAGGAGAACTTACGTTTCCCATCTGGATGAAAATCTTCAAACTCTACTCTCTAGACTTCTCCAAAATCGAACCAAAACATGAATAAAATGAATAGCATAATCAATTCGATTTTCTCCAAGAAGCCTTTATAATGTCTTCATAACAAATCGAACCCTAAGCTTCATAAATACACCTTGCATAACTTAAATGATTATGCCAATAAAATATTATACTTGCATAACTTTCCATTGAAATATAATACTTCATTATATTTTCTTCATTAAATGACATAGCATTTAAATATAAAGTCATTATAATTAATTAATGTCTTGACCTTATAAAATAAGCTCATAATATAATTAATTAAGTGAACTTAACTAATTACAAACTCCCCAACAATAAAACTCCTCAAGTCAATACAACTGCTTTGCCAAGTCTATCACCAGGACACCCTACCCCAAATAGACACTGCCAAAAATAGACTTAGTATAAATAGTAAGTTCCTCAAACTGGAAACTCTGCAACTGAATCCACAACTCCACTGATACCAATGCATAGGCGCCCTGCTAAAAAATAGCAATGATGACGATCACCCAAAATAACCACTTACTATAAATAGTAAGTCTGCCAATCTGACTCAAACAAAGAGCAATCCCGACATCACAGACCTCCAGAGTGGAAACTCACCACTGGCTCTGCCACACGACCTCCTCCAAATCCTGATTAGCCTACGAGGGTCATAAAAATAAGCTAATCCCATGTGCCTAAAAGCGGGGACATTACAATCCTCCCTTCCTGAAATTGCTTGTCCCCAAGCAATCTCAGAAAACAAAACACAGAAGTCCACTCGGATCCTGAGGATAGAATGGAGTAAGGTCCTTGTGATCACCAACAAACTCTTGAGATGAAATCACCATCCATTGAGCCAACCAAAACAAACTGTCACCATGCCAACCATAGTGGCCCACACAAACTGCAATGCCAAACCAGTCACTAACTAGATCCCAGTAGAGATGAAACTCACAACCATCCATAACAAAGAAAAATGGATATCCAAAACCATCTGACAATCCATAGCTCCTTGCACACCCTGCATATCTGCCTTGTGTACTCTCGTAATCTAGATATCTATCCATTGTAAAACCATCCTGGATGTCCAGACCCTGCAAGTCACCTCCTGCTAACTTGCAGTAACCAAACCCATCAACTGCAGATGGGGCAAACCCATCCCATAAAGGATGATATAACCCTGGAGCCAACCCACACCGACGCGCAAACAAGTCCTCAACTGGTGGGTCAAAAGAGAAATGATGAGCGCTCCTCACTATGTAATCATGATGAAATGATCCAGTCCCTGTCAGAGGCTCATCAAAATCAAACCGAGAATCAAGAGATGGCTCCAATCTCTGACTCTGAACAACTAATTGGGCAGGATCCTGGGTAAAACCCTCTTAGGAAACCCAACCACAAAATCTCGATGAGGAAGCATTGTAGTCAAGGTATCTACAATCTTCCCCACTAACATCTGAATACCGTGAGAACCTCGGATGAGTGTACCCTCAGAATCCCCAAAAGGTCCCTTTTGCAAAACCGGTCTCTCAAGTAAATATTCCATGAATGACTCCGTGCAGTAGAAATTACAAGAAGCAACATCAACCTACTCCCTTGCAAACCACAGCTGGTCCCTCTGAAACTGCGACACTACCAGTTGCCTACCGCTATCAGTTGTATGAGAGGAAGGAGTAGATTTGCTTCCGGCAGAAGGAAACAAATCATCATGAGAACTAACCTCAAAACCAGATGATACTTTGTCCATGTCCTGTGAATCAAAGGGAGTAGTGTTAGAAATTGGCACACAACTCTCTAGCGAATCCGCTCCTGCTACCTCAGGACTCTCAACAACCTGCTCCGTATCATTTGTCATCATGCTAACAACTAGAGGACCTGGTACCACAAGACTCTCTTTATAGACCTCCATTGGAGTACACACCTCCTTTGTGTCTACGACACCAACACCAAGGATGGATGTATCATGTAACTGTGTCCCCAACACATCCATCACTGCCCACTGTGGAAGCTGTCTTGCCACCAACCACCACTATATGCAATTGAACTGGATCTATGGCCAGCGTAGATTGAACTCGCTCCAACTCCATAGTCACCTCTCCTAACTTCAACTGCAATTCCTGAAGAGTCAAATGAGTGCTCTCTAACGCTCCAACACTTGCTTGAAGCTCATGGGTGAGCTCAACTACATCCTCCTCTTTCCCCCAAAACGCCTCATAACAGGTACTCCCCCACACAAGCAAATGCTCCCTGTCAGCTACCAACTGTACATAGCTTTGCCTCAAAATCCTAATAGCCTCTTGAAGCGAATGAATCTCTGCTAGGGAAAGGTAACTACCACCGTGTTCGTCTGTCATAGGAGCACCCCAACCGTAAACACCCAACATATGCGGGATAGCATCATAATGCTCAAGAGATGAAGAAATATCTCTATCGCTCACCCTCAGCTGTCCGGACACAAAATGTCTCTGCATGCCTTGACTCTCCTGTATACTCTTTGTCTCACTGATCGCACTGTGGTAGGAAATTGTGTCCACCAAACTCACCTCATGATCACTCTCCTCATGTGCGCTAACAACCTCGCACATGTCCACCAACGAGGTATCGCTACTGGGTACCTCTAGAAACACCTCAATTGAAGAAGTGGAACCCTGGCTGTAACAAACTCTTGCCACTCTTGTCACTCATCTACTTCCTCATCCTCATCCGTGAGTCCTTGTAAAAGAGGATCCTAGGACCCATCACCATCTGATGACAACTTTGAGTCAACTCCGAAAGTCTGAAATGGTAAATCAGACCCACTACAACACTCATCATCCTCATACCCAACATCATAGGTACCCACAATGCTAGTATCAACATCGTCAATCTGAGACCCCTTTGCTATCTCTGGCTGCATACATGACTCAATGTCATCATGTGAATCATCAATACTGTGGCATGAATCTATGTCACGTGACTCATCTGTAACACTCCAATCACGAGTGTCATCACTAGGTAGCTCCATGCTCACACCTTTTGTACACGAAAAGACTATTGTCTCCTGTAGTGACTCAACACTACGACTGCTGTCATAAAAATCAGAGCTATCAGAGCTCATATACTCCTCGTAGTCCTAAAAAATAACACCATCATCTAAGGTGTTAGAATCCATAGTGGTAACAACAATATCCTCCGCACACACTATCCATGGCATCATCGACCGACTCACATAAAGGATTGTTGTCCGGAAAATTCTATCCTGTATCATTGGTACCACTTTCAATTGATGTAAAACTGCCCTCAATGGTAGTGAACATGTCATCAACCTGCTCTGTGTCACTAATACTGGTAGACTCAGGATGCTGAAACTCAGTACCACTATCTTCCAACAAGGCAGGCACATCCACATGTCCCTGTAAAGAATCTCCACCATCATGTGTGCAAATAGGACTAGTGGTTGATACACTAAGTACAGGAACATCTCCACCAAAATCATCAGTTGCTGAAAACTCATCATGGAGATTTCGAGATGTCTCACCTATAAAAAACTCATGTCTCTCCTCGTATCTTTTCTGTGAAGAGGATCTATTGAACAAAGAAACCAAATAATTTTTCGCTTTATTGACAATTGCCGGATCTAAAAGTTTTGCATTAAGTCTTTCCTGAGTTTGCCTCAGTTTTTCCATGTTTTTCATCATCGCATCTATCTGCTGTCTGAGAATAGACATACTGTCTAACTGGTTTCCATGTTTTCTAGATTTCCCTTGTCTGTCCATGACTGAAATAAAAACAAGAGTGTTGATCACTCTAGTCAAACAATTAAGCTCGATGAATTCCGCCCCTATAGGATGGGAGGAAACCGCTTTGATACCATTGTAATGAGCTTGCCTGGCTCTTACCCTCAATTAACACCAAATTCTGATTTCCCACAAGAAATTCAAATTCTTCTGCAATTAAATGTTGAATTTGGAGTACAAAACTTTCAATTTTCAATTTTCAAATTCAAATACAAGTAACCATTCAAGGATCAATTTACAATGCATTCTATTTGATTTAAATTCAAACCTCCAATTACAAATATCAGCACCACGCCTCTGAACATCTAATTGAAAAGCGACATTACAAATATTAACTTACATAAAAAGGTAACTAAGCATACGATTCATTTAAATGAACCTGGTTAATTATTATTCCTCCAACTCTGGCCGCGGCTGATAAGAATGATGGCAGCTGATGGAATAAGTGGCCGCAGCTGGGTAGGAAGTGGCAGCTGTCAAGGAATTGGTGCAGCTGATAAATAACTGCCCACGACCAGCAAGTAAACATGAACAATTTGCTAGCAAAGGCTTCTAGCACTTCAATTCTTTCTCCTTCCTTTGGCGTCAATCCATAACCTCCTATAATCAGCAATCAGATTTGCTTGAAATCAAATTCGGCCACTGAATAAATTGCTGAAAGTTACACAATTCATCAGCATCAATTCGCTGATTCAAAGTGTCTCACAAACTTGCAAGAGAAACTACGTTTCCCATCTGGATGAAAATCTTCAAACCCTACTCTCCAGACTTCTCCAAAATCGAACCAAAACATGAATAAAATGAATAGCATAATCAATTCGATTTTCTCCAAGAAGCCTTTATAATGTCTTCATAACAAATCAAACCCTAAGCTTCATGAGTACACCTTGCATAACTTAAATGATTATGCCAATAAAACATTATACTTGCATAACTTTTCATTGAAATATAATACTTCATTATATTTCCCTTCATTAAATGACATAGCATTTAAATATAAAGTCATTATAATTAATTAATGACTTGACCTTATAAAATAAGCTCATAATATAATTAATTAAGTGAACTTATTTAATTACAAACTCCCCAACAATAAAACTCTTCTATTCAATACTACTGCTTTGCCAAGTCTATCACCAGGACACCCTGCCCCAAATAGACACTGCCAAAAATAGACTTACCCTTGCACTCCTTGTAGTGGCATTCTTTTGATTACCCTAGCTCCTCCATAGCCTTGTAAATCATCATTCCTAGATTGTTGTGTTGCATTTTGGAAGACCTGCTGTGCTTTATCACATTTATAGATGTTATGGGATTCATCTGGTCAAAACAGGCACTTCTTTTCTCCCCAACATTCTGTTGCAAAATGTCCCACCTTCCTATAGTTATAACTAGTGGCATTGTTTCTCCGATTGTTGTTTCTGTCATGTGGTCTTCCTTTATAATGTGATTGTCTAGTATCCTCATTATAATCTTGTGGTGGGATATTTTGGAAGGTGTAAGTATTTTGTTATCTCTCCAAGGTGGTTGGCTGTATCTCGTATCATTGTTATACAAGGGACCTTCTGCAATTCCTTTTACATATGCCATGTTTCTACCAAACATCAACAAATTAGTAGTGTGCAAACATACACAAATACACAAGGCTTATATCATTCCAGAATCCTTTGTTTCCCCTAGTGACTCAAGCATACATCACATATACAAAAGGTTACTAGCTCATACACATCACATATACACAAGGTGACTAGATCCAACATACGCCACATATACATAGTGAGAGATTGACACATCTAGAATGGCAACTATCACCTACCAATGATGCATCCTAGATAGAAAAGGAATGTCGATTCATTGCACACTGCACCATAGGTCACATTGTTTTCCCTTGTCTTCTACACCAACAAGCAACGTGGAAAAGGATTCGATATATATCATACTAAATTGAGGGCTCATCCTCAACCCAATAGAGTCAAGCATAAAATTTCTATACCAAGATATGCCAAAACTACACTACGAGGATAGTCCAATTTGTTACCTACCTACTCTACATTAGAAACTCCCTTTTCCCTGTAGGCCATTAGACGACTAAACAAACAAGGTAGTCCATTGCTTACATGTTGTTGGTCTTAATGTTTTCATGCCACTGGTAGAAAACCATGCAAGTCTCTAGCGTGCATTGGACATCCATTGCTTGCATGCCATTGGCTTGAAGCCCCAAAAGCTACTGGAGAAATCTATCCAAGCCTCTAGAGAAATATGGAGCATCCAACACCTACATGTCATTGGCCCCAAGTCCCATATGTTATTGGTGAAACCTAACCTGTTATCAGGGTTAATAGTCCATTGGTAAAGCATGCTCCTTGACTATTGTCAAGATGGAGCATTGATAGGCTTATCTTTGTACAGGTCATTGGTTTATCCATTAGTGATCAACTCAAAAGGAGTGTAGTCTATGTTTTAGGGCTACCTATCTTAGTACTGTAATTAGAAAATAAATTGCTAATTAGGAATAAGGAAATCACAATCGACTAATGCAGGAGCCTATAAATAGAGTCATAAATTTGAGGTTTATTTTCATGACACAATGACCTATAACCAACATGAGATGACCTCTACTCAACATGTGCCCACTACCAAGTGGTTAAGACCATTCAAGCTTACTATTCAGAAGTACATTAAATACAAGTTATCTGGTTTCTTAACACATTGATAACCATCTAATATCCATTTTAGCCTCAACTGAAGTCTACTAAAGAGGGAAGGTCAAACTAGTTAGGAACAACCCCCAAACCTACGAGTTATCCCCCTCTAAACTCCGCCTTATGGACTTGAGGTCATAGGGGCATCCTTTCCCAAGTATTGCCTATGCATCCATTTCCAAGTTGATTGAAGTCACATGCAGCTCTCCTCACAAGGTCACTCAAATGACCTACACACAGGTTCCCATAACCAAGGTTTTATTAATGATTTCCTTTAGTTATTAACACCTAACAACATGTAGGAAAATGTTTAACTAAGCTCACAACTTAGTTACCGATGCGGGCTGTCTGGGGTTGGATGCCGATGCGGGTGCGCTCTGATGCGGATGCTGGAGCGGATGCCTGCTGGGTGCTGTCTGGAAGCGCATCCCAGGCGCCCGGATGCCTGTGGATGCTTCTCAGAAGCATCCACAGGCGCTGAGAAGCATCCACAGGCATCCGGGCGCCTGGGATGTGCTTCTGGATGGCACCCACAGGGCATCCGGGATTAAAAAGCCCAGAAAAATTAAAAAAAAAGCATTTTTCATTGTTTTTTTTAAATTTTTGCCACTTAAACAAGAATACAACATGTGCAGAATAGATTATTTTAATCTATTTTTCCCTTCTAAACCCCAAAACGACCCTAAAAGAAGTCTTCCAAACATTCTTTATCAATTTGTTTTGCAGCAGACATCTTTTTTCATTTGCTCTACATTTTTGCTTGTTGAAGGCAAATTAATTCTTGTTGAAAGAGATCATTCGTAGGGCAAGGGATTGCTTCCCCAAAGATGTTTTCTTCATCTAAAGTAAGCATTTGATCCTATTCTTGAGTCTTTTAATGGATTTTTTTGTATTTTGATGAATTTTTTCAAGTTTGGGAAGAAATTTTCCAAGTTTTTTTAAATTTTTTTTTTTTAAAAGAAGTAAAGAAGCAAGATTAGCTATCCATTTTAGTCTTTTTG
>MU224692.1:3225785-3240462 GCA_018584345.1 Thuja plicata
AATTCGAGAAGCTTCAGCTATCGAATCAGAAATCTGAGGACGGAAACCTTCAGCATTTCTTGGTGGATTGGACGGAAACCCGATTCATCCCGGTGCGGATTCACTTCAGAGTTCGCCATTGTTTCATTAGGTTCTTGATCAGCCGATCTCACTATTATTTTTGTATTTCAGTTTGGATATTGTACTGTTTGGTTATTGTATTGCTGTTGTATAATACAAAACCATATTTCTGAAGTTTTCATGAGAATGTACTTGCTGGTTATTTAAATATATATATCTGCTGGTTATTGTTCTGGGTTCGACGATTATTTGCATGTTATTGTCTGTTTTAAATCTGCATGAGATTAATTGGGAAAAATCAGTAAATGGCTGGTTAGGGTCATTACATAGGGCATCAACAAATTGACATCGAACTTCATTCCCTGCTCCTACAAACACCAACACATGTAACTCCACATACCTGCACCCATTCCACCAAGTTTGGAGCCTATTTAACGTTGGAAGGGGAAGGAAATTATTATTTTATGTCAATGCACACCTTAGATGAGGGTTTCAAATTGTTTTCAATAAAATTGCTCTAACAGATTCAAATCTTGATGAAATTCAATTAAACTAGACCTAATGGAAAGAGGATTCAATGCTCCATCCAATACAATCAACTGCAGATCATGAATGCATTGTACAGATCTGTACAATGTTCTGAAACAACAAGAAACATTACAAAATTCAGGAAAACAGTGATATCTTTATTGCAAATTCTCCAAATTGCCATTCATCAACTTTGGGCTTGACCTTCCAAGCCATATTTAACCACATCCAACGATTATAACTACTTTTTGAGTTTCAAAATAACAAACAAGTTTTTTGCTTTATGATAACTTTTGCAAGAAAAAGTTGCTGAACAACTTTTGCAACTTTTAACATGATTGCACTTCCTAACCCTAAATGACTCCAACTAGACTCCTAACAACCAAAAATGGTCTAATAAGACCTTATTTCATGATCAAAACACAATTCCAAAGAAAAAATTACAAAATGGCCTCATGGAGGCATGAACTTAACTAAAGAAAAAATTACAAAATGCCCTCATGGAGGCATGAACTTAACTAGGCACTCCTGCACCATTATCATTGCTTGAATATTTAATGTGATTTTGGCATAAGGGTTTGCATATTTTGGGAGAGTTGGACAAAGCTCAGACAGGGTTTGAAGGTCACCACTATATCAGATGTTCAAAGAACATTTGCTGTTGTTATCAGTCATTTTAGTCACCATTTGAGACAGCCATAGCTTCTTCTAAATATTGGGCTTCTATCCTTGCTTGCGAGTATGTGTGTGTCCATTTTGATTTGTAATAAACTTCAAAATCTGAAATCTTTAGTTTGATGTTGTAATTGTATCAGATCTGATATGAGGCTAATCAAGTGAGAATTCATCAAGATACTTGTTTATGGTTTATGCATTTTTGTACTTGCATTTCTACATGCTCTTCATCATTTGACATTACAAAAAAACTTCAAAAAGAAAAGAAAAACAAACAAGAACTCAGAAATCAAATTTCAGACCTTGCATGCAAAGTGTTTGACAAAATGTCAAAGATCCAAAACTAGAAAAAATAGGGCAAAATTAGTAAGGGTTATTACAGTAGTATCAAAGTTGTGCATCCTACCAGCCTAAGGATCATTTACAGAATCACAGAAGATCCTTAACTTCAGAAGAAAGATGACATCATATGCACGTGTGTTCGAATGCTTATCAAAATTGTTCCAAACCCTTCAACAACAAGAAGAGTTGTTGGTGAAATATGACGAATATCTTTCAGCTAAAAAGAAAGAGAAGGTTGATTTGTCCAGTGCAAGGGTTCACAAAAACACATTCGAAGTATGATGAATCAGAGGATTATCAAGATCAAGGTGCTATGAGGTACTGTCTTAAAGACAAGTTAGAGGGAGAAACTGAAAAGGAGGCAGTGACTGAAGAAAAACTAAATTCATTGAGTTTAAAGGTTACAAAGTTTCCCAAAAAGAGCAAGAATCAAATGAGAAGAGAGCAGTTTTGTTTCACATGTTAGGATGTTTGGACACTTGATCACATATGTGGGGCTAATATGGAAAAAAGATTTATTGCAGCCCAGTAGTGTTGAGGATAAAGAAACAGTTGAAGCTAAAGATTGTGAAGAAGATGGCCTAACTCAAGAAGTGAATATGGTTGAGTCCCAGAATGTCTCCAATGAAGAGCATGCATATACGAATGTTGAAGATATATTTAGTGAAGGTGACAAAATAGGAGCCATAGATGCAAATTCAGAACTAGCCAATGAAGTTCAAGGAGAGCACAGTGAAGAGCTTAGGGAGAAAAATGTAGGGGCAGTTTGCAGACATGGAATAAAGGATATGATGAGTAATGCATGTATTTTCAGCACAACACACCTCTTGGATCAGCGCATAAGGATGGGTATCCAACAATGGAAGAAGTTGTATGTAAAGACTATGATGACACAAGTGGAAGGCATGAAGCAAATGCTGCATATATGATTGTGAACATAAATTTATTATCTTCATGTGATCATAAGGAGATTTAAAAGTTCTACCTAGATAACAGTGGTAAGAGGCTTTATCTGGTTGATTTTCAACATATCATAGATGTAAGAACCCTTACTAGTTCTGCTCCGAAGACTGAGTTTTGACTTTTTGACATTTTGTCAAATGGTGGGCGTGCAATCCCAAAGTTCTGATTTCTGAGTGTATATGTGTTTGTTTTGTTTGTATTTGAATGATTTGCACTTCCAAAACATATACCAATGCATAGAAAGATAACCGGTAACTTGCATAACCAAATAATGAACATTCAAACTTTCAAATGAATTTTATTGCCACTATATCACATCTGATAACAATGCAAATCAGGTCTGATACACTTTGTTTCAGATTACAATAACATGTATTATTTCAATATATTTACTTCAAGTCTACAAACAAAGATTGAAAATTCTTTAATCTTCACACTCAGATGACTGAAGTCAAATACTGGTAAATCTCATATGAAAGAATCAATATCAGCAATTCTGGAGATCAGTGCAGCAATGGTAAACCCTTATTCATGGACGCAAGGCATTGATTGTTGAGTTCACCACACTATCAATGCATTATGTTGATAATAGAATTCTAGTCGCTCCAAAGGATGGACTAATAACACTCTAAACCGAGGCTTTCTTGCCCATAGCTTCATATGCCCAGCTCCTTTGACATTGTACGACCTCTGGAAGCAACAATAGAACCCCGCGTGCTAAAGAAGAATGGCACACAGCCAGCAATCAAATATTCTTTCATCAATAATCATCAACTTCTGATATGCAAATAATTATTCTCTGAAACCCTTGCTAATCCTTCAATGAAGCACAATGTTGATTCCTGAATGAAGCCAACTAAAAGGCAAGCCTTTAGAAGATCTTTCACAGCCTCAAGTATGCAAATCAATGAGAGTTTTTGTTCTCAATGATCAAAGAAGTGCAATAACCTTATGTATCCTTCTCCAAGAGAGGAGCTCTCCAAACACACAAGAATAAAAATGATCCAATGATACCTTTTTTGTTTCTTTGGTGCCTTTTATATACATCTCCAATTAGGTCGATTTCTCTTGAGGTCTTTAAACTCATTGAAAATCATTAAATGCTTTTATAATTTCACTTAAGTCATTTAAATGACCACATTAACCATAAAGTTATATTATATCATTGTGATGCACTTTATTAAATGACTTTTAAGTCATTAAGTGGTCCCATTCACATAAAGTGAAAATATAACATTATAATTGCACTTTATAATTAATTATTAATCAAGTATTACTTTATTAATAATTAAAATAACATTACTTTAGAAATAACCATTATTTCTTGTTCCATCTGAACCTAGGATTTAACCATTGTATCCACTGTGAATCCAACTGCGTTACTAAAAATAGTATGGGTCCCTCTCTAACATCCCTTGACTTACAATAAATAGTAAGTCTCTTAAAACCAAACCAAAGACCTCTGAATATCAATGCCTCAGAACATATGAAGGTACTGGAGATGAAAAACACTAACAACTGTCCTTTGAAGAGCTAAAACTCCACAACAGGGTCCTTTAATCTCCAATATTAGCCTACAAGGACCCAGTGATAGGCTAAATCCATTAACTCTGATGCCTGCGACATTACAGTCCGCCCTCCCTAAGATTGCTTGTCCCCAAGCAATCACTATTGCAAAGAAACTCCACTACACAAGAAGCCAAAAAGAAGACTGTGAAATGTCCTAGAATGAAACACAATTGCTGCAGCACCAACATAACCACTATTGCACATAAATGAACAACAACCCATCTGTCCAATCGCTGCGCACTGAAATTGTGCATCTGAAACAAATCATGTACATGAAGATCAAAAGTGAAATTGCTAGTAACCCACATCATGTACACACTGCAATACTTCCCAATGAACCAAGAATTCAACCCCGATTCACGCGAAGGATCCCACAACAGACCAAAAAGTGTCCAACAAAATATGCTTGGATCCCAAATTCTAAATAGAAGGCTGCCAAGAAGAACAACCTCAAGACTTCTGTTGCGCTAATCTGATCACAACGTCACCATACTGCGAATGGTGAAGCAATCCAATGGGACCCATCCAAATTGCAGTGCTAACTCTGTCACCACTTGGATCCCAGAATAAACGAAACTCACACCCATCCATCATAAGGAGGTAAGAATGTCTAGAAGTATCTACTACACCAAATCTCGCACTACACTCTGTCAGTCCCCCATGGATGCGAAATCCAAGAGTATTGTAGAGATAAGAACTCGTGAAGATGTCTGTATCACAACCATTATCTCCATCCTCTGCTAAATTGCCATGGATGTACTGACTCTGCAAATAGTTCCACACCAACTTTGATGCAGGAACATCCAGGGTGTAAGAGAAATCTTGTATCACCCAAAAACATTGTCTAGTTTTTTTTCAACATGGGCAACTTTGGGGCAGGGTTACTATTTTTGGCAAGTTTACTATTTTTAGTAAGTTGTTCATTTGAGTACGAATTGTTCCATGGAGGTTCATTTTGGCTATATAAGCTTGTCAGTAAAGTTTCATGGCAAGATCGAGTCTGGTTTTGAAGATATTAAATTTTTTGTTTTGGCAGGGTGGTACAAAAACATTGAACTCGTTTTTGAAGGCTTTAGAGGATCCGAAAGGGGGTCAAACTTTGATCAGCTAACACTATGGTAGCTTAGGGCTGTAGAGTGTTCCGTGGAATTTCCGAAATGGGGTTAGTAGCCAATTGAGTCTCTCCTAAGGATTATAAAGATGGATAGTCCTAAAGGGATATCCATAGAGGCTTGGGAAGAAGATAAAGTCTCTCCCAAGGATTATAAAGATGGATAGTCCTAAAGGGATATCCATAGAGGTTTAGGAAGAGATAAAGTCTCTCCTAAGGATATAGAGGGATGGACCTAATAAATGTCAGCCTATAAGCCCTGAGTGGTGCGCTCCAGTGAGCGACGACAAGACTTGGCCAAAGGACCACAGAGTGTCCATATCAAAGGTCATGAGCCTGACCTAGCAAATGTTGCTCAGGAAGTCCCTAGGGATGCGCTCCAGAGGACGACAACAAGATTTAACCAGAGGACCGCAAAAGGGTCCTTATCAAAGGTTATGAGCCCGACTTGGTAGACTTCACTTGGGAGCCCTAAGGGATGCGCTTTAGAAGACAACGACAAGATTTAACCAGAGGACCGCAAAAGGGTCCTTATCAAAGGTTATGAGCCCGACCCAGCGGACTTCTCTTAGGGAGTGTTAAGAATTGGATAGACAACTTGTTAGATTCTTAAATTATGTTATATGTTTACAATTTGTTTTCCCTCTAACAACTCTTTGCAGGTCCCTAACGGGAATCCAAATTTCCTAAATATCCTTGCTGGAGGACATTTGTTATAAATGTCGAGATTCCTAAAGGGAATCTAGTGATCAAAGACATTCTTGATTATGCATCAAGCAACAAAGCAATACTTAACAAAGGAGAATGAAAGTGTTCTCGCCAAACAAGATAAGTTCTAGTTTTGAATTATTTGTTGAATTTTAAATTGAATATTATGGTAAATTTATACTAGTAAATATATTGTGATTCTAATCTCGAACTGAAATTGTTGTCCCAGGACTAAATATGGTACATCAATCATGTCATAAGGAGAAGACATTTAATTGCTTGAGGACAAGCAATTTTGGGAAGGGTGGACTGTAATGTCCCCTTTCTGAAATAGGATTTCATAATAAATAATAATTAAATTATAAAATTTGATTAAATAAATAATAATAATAAGAGAAATAATAAAATATAATTATAATTGTAATTATAATTAATTATAGTTAAACGATTATAAACATAAATAAATAGATAATATAATCAAAACGTTTTAATATATATAAATAAATTCAATATATATATATATATAATCTTTAATATATATAATCTGAAACATATATAAAATATTATTAATATATATTAAACATATATAAATGTTATTACAAATAAATATACATTATACATTTTAATATAATGTAAAATTAAAATGTATGAAGCCAAGCTAAATACGGCTAGGAGACGGGAGTATTGGTTTGAAGAGCCACGACCTTAAAGGTTGCTACTCTATCTCCCACGGCATAAGTATAAAACAAGGAGGAATTAAAAACTAAAGGGGGGTGAAAAAAGATATGGGATATGGACCATATCGAATCAGAAAATCGTAGAAGAATACAGGAATATAAAGAACATAGTATGGAGGAGAATTACGAGGGCATAGACTCTAATCTAGTCAGTACAAATTTCATAGAGTCAACAGGGGATTCATTCGGTGATCAGAAGACAATTAGGAGAATACGAAATGGCGAGCATGGTTGAAGATTTACGCAAAGAGCACCTCAATCCACCTCATTGGGCAAGATTCATAAGCGCTACTATCATAGAGCCTATGCGATGATCATTGTTTATGAGAGGACATATCAAGGCGTCAAACATAGTTAGCCGGTCGCTGGACTTCGAAAACATCCTATGACGACCATGAAATTATCATGGCAATCTACATGGGAGACACGGGCATAATCAGAGAGAAATAGTTCTGCTACTCCATGCCTTCACTGTTTGTTGAATTTGCCGTCTATGAGTATCGCTTCCTAAAATTGTTGTATCACTTCCTTGCATTCATTTTACTTGGGCACTGTGAGTGTTGAGAGATCAGTGGTTGTCTATGACACTCTGATATTTCTTGGAATGAACTAAGCAAGTTACAAGAAGCTATCGGGGCTAGCTACTGATTTTTGGCTGAAAGATTTCCTTTCCAAATAGAGGCAGACCAGAGAAAGACATATAACAGACAAATGTGGCATCCCTCAATTCAAGCAATCAGCCTTTCCTACTCATCATCGCATCTCATAGATACAAGCATCCAGTCAAGGAAAGAAGCACCAATAAGATCATATGAATACCCTATACACCAGTGCCCAAATTTGTTTCAGAAATCAGTTTCATTGTCCACCATTGATTGGTCAAACTACCTATTGATATCATGAAACAGACTGCAGTGATAGCTAAGAATTACCAGTAATTAATACCAATGGGGTAATTCGTTACCCAGACAGACACAAAACAACAATATGTATATTCCAAACTAAAGATGGTTATTAAAGATAATATCAATCAACATTCTTAAATTCTATGAAACATGTCCACGAAGATAATTAGTTGTAGCAATGACTAAGGATTACGTCGGTCAAGAGGAGAGATAAACCAAGGAGTCCCACAATATCGAATGGAATAGGAGATTATGGGATATCTTTGGTATTCATTACAAAAAGCAAACTTAATTGTTGAAAGTGTCATGGTAGGAAATGTTACAAGTTGTCATTCCCAAGTGCAATCCAACCCTAATTGAGAATTTTAGAGTGAGGTGAGTAAAGGTTCTAGTGGGGATGTTACAGTTTCGACCTTTTGACATTTCGTGAAATGGTTGGCAGGCAATGCCTAAGTTCTGATTTCTGAGTGTATGTGTTTTTTTTTTTGTATTTGAATGATTTGCAATTCCAAACATATACCAATGCATAGAAATGATAACTAATAACTTGCATAAACAAATAATGAACATTCAAAACCTTCAAGTGATAACAATGCAAATCAGGTCTGATACACTTTGTTTCAGATTACAATAACATGTGACATTTCAATATATTTACTTCAGCTCTACAAACAAAGATTGAAAATTCTTTAATCTTCATACCCGAATGATTGAAGTCAAATACTGGTAAATCTGATATGAAAGAATCAGCATCAACAATTTTTGGAGACCAGTGCGGCAATGGTAAACCCTTATCCATGGACGCTAGGCATTGATTGTTGAGTTCTCCACACTATCAATGCATCATGTTGATAATAGATGTGTAGCCACTCCAAAGGATGAACTAATAACACTCTAAACCCAGGCGTTCCTGCCCATAGCTTCATACGCCGATCTCTTTTGACACTGTACGACCTCTAGAAGCAACAACAGAACCCCACGTTCTGAAGAAGAATGACATACAACCAGCAATCAAATATTCTTTCATCAATAATCATCAACTTCTGATTTACGAATAAGTATTCTCTGAAACCCTTGCTAATCCTTCAATGAAGCACAATGTTGACTCCTGAATGAAGCCAATCTAAAAGGTAAGCCTTCAGAAGATCTTTCACAACCTTAGGTATGCAAATCAATGAGAGTTTTCGTTCTCAATGATCAAAGAAGTGCAGAAACCCTAGGTTTCCTTCTCCAAGAGAGAAGCTCTTCAAACACACAAGATTAAAAAAGATCCAATGATACCTTTTTCATTCTTCAGTGCCTTTTATATATTATGGTAAAATAATGAATGTTTTATTAAACAAAGATAAAGAATGATCTATATATACAAGTGTACAAGAGAATGTTTCTATAATGAACAGAGAGAGAAATAAAAACATTCTGAAGAGAGAAATAGAAGCAAAAGGAAGTTTTCATATTGAGCAGAGAGAGAATATGGAAACATGGAAGAAGAGTGACCATTAGAATAGAAACAAATCTACGGAAGAGAGAGAAACATAAATAGAGAGATATTTAACTCTAATACCCTCTCTTAATAGTCAATCTAACTTCAAAACAAAAGTTTGCAAGTGAATCCTCAAAAGGCGCTAGGAGAAGTGAAAACCTTGCGAAAACCATAGTAAAAAAAACTTCGTTGCGCATAGAAGAGCTGAGACTCAGTAATCACAATTTTTGTGGTGAAAAACCAGAAAAATCAAACACGATTTTTGAGGTGAAAATTGATCAAAACCAGCTGATACCCTCTCTGCTTCCGGGTGTGGTAAATCTTGTCGTTAAATCTTGGACTGCCTTCCAACATAATGTTGGTGAGAGACGCTATTAAAATGTTGAAAAGGCGTTGAATGAATCCAAAGCACAGATTTCGAGGCAGATTGGCGGAAGACCCAAAAAAAATGAACAAAGACCCAAAAGAAAGCTCAAAAAACCCAGAAGGAATATGAAGTCAGATTTGAAATCCGCTGGCACAAAAATTGACGCGTGAAAATTGAGGCACCCAAAATTTTTTGAATATGGCCTAGTTGAGGGTTTGAAAAACCCACCAAGAATCTACAAGAAAAATATTTTTTCAACTAAAACTAAAGGGCCAAAACCCTAGTTGAAAGTGCAGAAACCCTGGGCGGCCATTAATTGGCCCAAAACTGTGTGCAAAAAAAAAAGAGCCGCTAGAAGATCCCATGTGTAGCAAATGAATTTTAAAAAATTAACAATCTTGAATAATTTCAAAAACAAAATTATATTAATTTTTCGAAAATTGATGAACACTAGCCAGGAAAAAGAACTAAAACTATTTTGGAAATTTGAACACAATAGCCAGGAAAAAGAACTGAAACTATTTCGAAAATATTGACTCAATGGAGGATTAGAAAATTTTCGAAGAAGTTAACCTATAGCTCTGATACCATATTATGGTAAAATAACGAATGTGTTATTAAACAAAGATCAAGAATGATCTATATATACAAGTGTACAAGAAAATGTTTCTATAACAAACAGAGAGAGAAATAGAAACATTCTCAAGAGAGAAATAGAAACAAAAGAAAGTTTCCATATTGAACAGAGAGAGAATATGGAAACATGGAAGAAGAGTGACCATTAGAATAGAAACAAATCTACGGAAGAGAGAGCAACATAAATAGAGATATATTTAACTCTAATATTATATTCATCTTCAATTAGGTCGATTTCTCTTGAGGCCTTTAAACTCATTGAAAATCATTAAATGCTTTTATAATTTCACTTAAGTCATTTAAATGACCACTTTAACCATAAAGTTATATTATATCATTGTGATGCACTTTATTAAATGACTTTTAACTCATTAAGTGGCCCCATTCACATAAAATAAAAATACAATATTATAATTGCACTTTGTAATTAATTATTAATAAAGTAGTACTTTATTAATAATTAAAATAACATAACTCCAATAATAATCATTATTTCTTGTTCCCTCTAAACCTGAGATTTAACCATTGTATCCACTGTGCATCCAACTGCCACCAAACCAATGACCTTTGAATATCAATGCCTCAGAACATATGAAGGGACTAGAGATGAAAAATACCAACAATTGTCCTTTGAAGAGCCAAAATTCTACAACAGGGTCCTCTAATCACCAGTATTAGCCTACAAGGACCCAATGATAGGCTAAATTTATTAACTTTGATGCCCACTGAAAATGGGGACATTACAATAGACAAGCAGAAGATAATGTTTGCAGATTTAAGCTACTCGCAAGACATGCCATCGCATGATGTAATGACTATCCCTTGCTTCATGAAATCATCACCCCTTGTTATCACACGGAAAGAATTTGAAAAGGTGATTCTAATGGGAATGTAGGATTTGCATAGGATAGATCTAACCAAAGAGTTGATTATGGAAACTAAGAGATTGCCTTTAGGAAAGATTATGCAATTTGATAAGGTATGGTTTGTCAAAGGCATCACTTAATTGTATTTGTTATCAAATGAGAACTTAATTATTTCCAATCTTGCACATGTTGGGTTTCAGTCATTAGTAGCCAATAAACAAGTATTTCACATGTTAAGATTGATGAATTGGCAAGTTAACACTATGCAGCTAGTTGAGGAAAGAGTTTCAGACTTAACATATTGGCAACTAGCTCACACCTTGACATGTAATGACTGCCTTGGTGGGGTACGCAGCTGTCCTGATGCTAGGATTTGAGTCAAATAGCATAAATACTTTAATGGTGGATGACTGTACTACTTGGCTGGTTATAGCATCTTCAGAATTGTCATGGCTCATATCAGATAGTTGGTTGTGTTGGAGTGTATGGGATCACGATTACATTGTTGATAATTGGCAAGGGATGGATACTAAATCATTACATGGTGCAGGAGACATCATTGACATCATCTTAGGCCTGATTTTCAGTTGGTATGATGTCGGTTTGATTTATAACAGCAGAGTCAAATGGGCCGGTATGCTTCTCTATGCACATGTGAAAAGTACTTTTCACATTGTTTTGATAATCTACCAAGGAATTACAAAGATACAAAACTAGAAAAAAAGCAGGGCAGAATTAGTAAGGTTTGTTACAATCTTCTCCATGAATCTAATTCCTAAAAGGGGACATGCAAAATAAGAAGTGAGAAATTTATTTTTTTATGGAAATTATTTGGGCTTACATTGCTGGACAAGGGGACAAATTTCTCTAGCTTCCTTCAGGGTGCCTTCAAGTTCCCAACTTAGAGTTACTCCTTTAACCATGACATTTATATTCAACCAATATGTTTTCCTTGCCTAGAGATAGGCTGAGTTTTGGTCCCTTGACAAGAGCAATTGCCTTTTCCTCATTATCAATTCCTACAAATGATTCTTTGCTATTTCTATTCATGTCTTGTCTCTACCTTGCCTAGATTGCCCTATCAAAATATTTGTTGTTTCTATTCATTTATCCTACCTCTACCTAGCTTAGATTGCCCTATCAAAATATATTTTTCAAGTTAATGAGGTAGCAGACTTCCATCTCACTTCTTTCCAGTTCACCTTCTTTATGCTTTTCTCTTCGATGAAGATCTGAAATCTCTACAAGTGAGTCAACATGGCCCTCTCTTTAATTGATGTATGGTGTACCATCTTCTGGTTTGATCATAGCATTTATAACATGTTTGAGATTGCTGCTTCTACTCTAACCACACAACCTCTACATTACTTAAGCCAGTCATATCTTCCAGGCATGCTTCACTTTTTTTACTAGGAAGGACATGAGGTAATTAATGCTTAAATATCATGTGGATGCACCCAATAATAGCTCATTTTGTATATGAACCAGGACTATAGACGGTAAGCAGTAGTATATGGTATTGGTCTGTCAACTTTTCATCCCTTTGACAGAGGATACACATTGAAGGATACAAATTTATTTTGTTACGAAGTTTTGTAAGGCTTCCCTAATACTTGTCATTAAATATTTAGAAGAATTCTTACCAATGCTTTGTTATAAAAAATCTTAGAGGGATCAATCAACAATTTAATTTGATGAGTATAGGCTATTCACTATTGCTTTTAGGCATCTCTGGGTTGTTTTGACCATAGAAGCAAAAATCTGCGAAAAATTGCGACTGATTGTGACTAATCAGGAATTGGGCTCGGTGCCGATTTATTCCCAGAAAATTGCAGGAAAAATCATGGAGTTTTTTTTGCCTATCTTCAACATTTTTTCCTGATTAAAAGGTGATTAATTATGAATAAATCAATAAAATAACGTGATTCATTTTTTTGCAGCTAATACTCCCGCGAAAACCTTAAAGCACGCACAAAAACACAAAAAAGCCACAATTCTATGATAAGTCTAGTCACGTGGTAGTAGAAAATTAATCAGACGCGAGTTTTTTTGGTCACGAGCAGTAGAAAGGGGTTTTTTTGGTTGTGCGATTTAATTATGATATGTTCCACCTCTTAAAGCAGCATTTACTCTATGAATGGCAACCATAAAAACGAGACTCAGACTCGGTGCGGACTCGGGACTTGGCAAAAGCTTGTTTACCGTCACAGGTAACTTAATAATGCATAGACATATTACAGGAAATATATTACACATAGAATATATCATAGAATAATAAATACTTTCATTAATCATTCCCCAAGGTTACAGTAATAGTGTCTTCCAATGAGCAAGTACAATATTCATATACAATCCGAAGAGGTGCAATCAAACGTCGTCACCCTTCTCAACCGTCGGCAACTAACTAACCTCCATCGGCAACTAACATCCGGCATTAACACAACTTTACCTCCGTCGGCAACTAACATCCGACGGTAACCCAACTTTACCTCCGTCAGCAACTAACATCCGATGGTAACACAACTTTACGGCTAACATCATCCCCCCCAAAAAAGAAAGTCGTCTCTGGCGACTCGCAACAAAAAGGAGATGAAATACACTATATAGAATAAGAAAATCACTGAGAAGAAGGGGTCCCTGAAAAAACGGAAGTGCCGCCCCCACATCAATGTTGCGTCGTTGTTCTTTTCTGTCACATCACATTCCTCCCATGCCTGCACCAAGCTTGTCTCCAAAACATACTTTTCCGCTGTAGCCTCCGCTAACTCTTGTTCAAAAAACACTGTCTTCTGAGCCAATCTAACCTCGATAGGCACCTGTACCGCCTTCACTCCTGAGTACGCTGAGCCAAGTGTTGCTATACTGCCTCCAACCGGGTGGTCAGCTCCTCCCGAGCTCTCTATGCATCCACCAAGACAGTCTCACCTCCAGCCAACACCTACTCCTCGGAACGCCTCAAAGCGTAATACCCCTTTCCAAAGGCTTGCTCTAGTGCTCTCTCCACCTCCAGCACGCAGACACTCTATGCTTGTAGCAACTTCGGGTCTCCTCAACTGGTCACACTTTCCAAAGGCTGATAACTGAACCGACTGGGGGTCTAGGGGGCATCGCCCCCAGCGGGGTCGAGGGGCAGCGCCCTCGTGGGGTCCTGGGGTAGCGCCCCAGGCGCGCTCCCTGTCGCGAGACAGGGCGGGGTCGAGGGGCAGCGCCCCTCGCCGCTAGGACCAATTTAGCACCTTCAAACCCACCATTTTTGTGATTTTCTTCTGATCCCATACTCTTTTCTGCAAGCTGCTTGTGTTTTCCTTACTGCCTACNNGTCTTCTGTATGAAACTGCTCTTCCTTCTAGCGCCCGCTTTCGTCCTCTTCCCTCGGTTGCACACTGCGTTCTAATTACCCCGCGGGGTGTTTTGTTTTTTGCCCGGTGGAAGACCTTCGCCAGTCCCACCGTACGACACTCCTTCCCTCTACCCGCGCGATGATTTTATTTCTTCACTTCCGGCGATTCTTCCTTTCTCCTCCCTTCCGGCGCGATTTCCCTTTCTCTTCCGCTGCGCGATTTGTTTTCCTCTTCCGCCAAGCCAACGGCTGGCCTCCCACCGTCCGGTGGGCTTTCACCGTGCAGTGAAGCCCCCGTCCGGTGGAACCACCGTGCGGTGGACCACCGTCCGGTGGGCTTTCACCGTGCGGTGGAGCCACCGTCCGGTGGAACCACCGTGCGGTGGA
>MU224692.1:3271330-3299221 GCA_018584345.1 Thuja plicata
GCTGACACAATTCAATAAATTGGTTCCAAGAACTTCAAGCTCTGCATATTATTTCTCACAATGAGTTGCAGACTTCTGCAAAAATACATCAAGGACAGAGAAAATGTCACAAGCATGCCTCCTTACAAAAAATCAGAACTAACTACAAATGAGTCTTCAACTCATACTTATGCCTTTTCAGCCAACTGCTTTCTGACAGCAATAACTTCTGGATCGGATTTGGCCTGTCCAGCCACCTTTCTAACTCTTCAAAAGTCTGCAAAAATGCAACTTGGTGACCCAAAAGTCATACCCAGGAAATATCAACATAAATACCCCTTCTCAGAAGCAGTCTTATCCCTCTAGAAGAGTCACAAAAGTCTCTAAAATGCAATAACTTTTTTGCAGACTTTGACAACTGCAACCTCTGATCTTTAAAAAATCTGATCCTTCTAGTGTCTGAGAAAATATCTGATATTTCTATTTCTTTTCATTCGCTGAGTAAGCGATGCCATCTGTTCCTTGACCTGTCGCACACTGAATCTCTTTTTCTTTTTTCTGATATTGAAACAAATCTAATCGTGGGATCGACAGACAGTTCTGTGCATAATTCTACAATTTAGAATACTCTGACGAACCTTTGAAACCCTGCAAGCCGAGCAAAACATCTTCCCATCTGCAAACTGAACAACCTGGGATCTTAAAACTTTCAGCTAATCCATCATCGCATCGTCACAGGCTATGTTAAACTTACTTTTTGATTTGGGCGACTGAGCGACATTTGTTTCCTCGTCTGCACCCTCTGTCTGATCGCATACCCGCACAACTTAATACTCTGTCCTCGTCATATGCGCGAGTGAGTGACAACATCCATTTTGTACTCGGTCGCAAGCTCGCGAGCCGTTTTCCCTTTACCTTTATTGTCTGGCGACTGCGCGATGCCATCTTTCTTCTGCTTGTCGCACACTCGCAGGTCCTTTTTCCTTTATCTAAGTTGCTCGACGACTGAGCGACAACCTCCATTCTCTATTCGGTCGCAAGATCGCGAGCTCATCTCCGATCAGCCCAAAACATCAGCGGGTGAGCGATGAGTTGATCAGTCCCTTTGGTCGCTCGGTTGCAGACCCATATCAACTGTGAAAACTGTCTGTGCGACTGTGCGACGCGTCCCTTGTTTATCTCGTCACACACCCCCGAGCTCATCTCCCGAGTTTGACAAGGCCTCGCGACTGCATGATGCATACCTTAAAGCGCTGAACCCGCTCAGTTGCGCACAAAACATAAGTAGACCCAAGTGGATCGCGACTGTGCGATTCCCTTTCTCGGACAGCTTGTCGCGAACTCGCGGACAGATTGGAGCCACTCAAAAATAGATCACGAATGCGCGATGACACTCAATTGCAACTCGTCGTGCAGTCGCGCAATATAAGGACATGACATAAAAACTGATGCGACAGAGCGATGAGCTGAGACATAACTTAAAAAAGGGACAGGACGGTTTTTTGCGCGGTTAGCACGGGATTCAAAATCAGAATGCCCGGGAAAGAGCAGAAAGAAAGAAATTCAGAGAATGAGTATGAATGACAGGGCAAAACAGGCCAAATTGCATAGGATGGAAAATTTGGGCAACATCTTTATCTTAAGTTTCTTCTTTGTATAGGGTTTCAGGACCCCTTAAAAACCTGCTTTTATTTAAATAAAAAATAATATCAACAACAATACCAACAATATCACATCTCTCCCTCAACATGATCACTTTTCACATGAATATCTCTCCCTCGTTGACATCAATGACAAAGGAAGGTGTATGCACTAAGTCATAGAGGCCAACAATATGAACAAAACAACTCTCAAGAAAACATCTCTGAACAACATACCTCATGAACCATTCACCGCTCACTACTTCTCTTAAGGACTAGCCACCAAAAGAAACATTAATCCATACAAATGAAAAGGTCTATAAGCATACTAGACTGATGCATCTCAATGCATCTCTAGCTCTAATCAGGAGGGGCAATCACCCCAAGCTTACCCAGGAGATACTGGAAGGTATCCTTTGGCAAGAGCTTTATGAATATATCCTCAATTTGCTTGTTAGTAGATACATACCCCAATCTGACTTCTTTCTCACTGACTTTATCTCTCAAGAAATGATATTTGATAGAAATATGCTTTGTCTTTGAATGCAACATAGGATTCTTTGAAATATTGATAGCACTTGAATTGTCACAATAGATAACAATAAGCTCATCAATAGTCACTCTAATATCTCTCAACATTTTCTTTATCCATATTACTTGTGTACAATTAAAAACAACATACTCAGCTTCAGCAGTAGATTGTGATATACATTTTTATTTCTTACTTGCTCATGAAACCAATCTCTTACCCAAGAACACCGCTCTGCCACTAGTGCTCTTTCTGTCATCCACATCACCTGCCCAATTTTCATTAATAAATGCACTCAGTATGAAATCATCATATTTTTCATACCATAAGCCATAATCAATTGTTTTCTTCAAGTATCTGAATATCCTCTTAATAGAAACATGTGATTCCTTCGGTTTTGCTTGAAATCTAGCAACAATGCAAACAACATTCATAATAGATGGTCTAGTTTGTGTCAAGTATAACAACCCATCGATCATAAATATGTATCTTGTTTGATTTGCATTAGGTGTATCATCAATCTTTGTCAACTTACAACCAGTAACCATAGGAGTACCAACGGGTTTTGAATCCTCTATACCAAATTTATTCAACAATTCTTTCAAATACTTAGACTGAGAAATGAAAATACCTTTATCTGTTTGTGTAATTTGCAATCCAAGAAAAAATTTCATCTCACCTATCATAGACATCTCAAATTCCTTATGCATCTCTTTAGAAAATTATTCACTCAACTTGTCATTTCCACCAAAAATGATATCATCCACGAAGACTTCAACAATTAAAATGTTATCATTAACAACTTTGAAGCACAAATTATTGTCAGCAGTACCTTTATTGAAACCAATCTTTAATAAACACTTATCTAACCTTGCATACCAGGCTCTAGGGGTTTTCTTTAATTGATATAATGCTTTCTTCAATCAGAAAACTGTGTCTTCTTTATCAGTCAAGGGAAAACCATCCAGTTGCTCAATGTAGACTTCTTCTAATTATCCATTAAAAATTGCAGACTTAACCTCCATCTGATATACCTTGAAATTTTTGTAAGTAGCATATACAAGAAACATTCTAACAGCTTCAATTCTAGCAATAGGAGCAAGGGTCTCCTTAAATTTAATTCCTTCCATGTGAGAGTATCCCTTATAAACAAGTCTCGCTTTGTTCTGAACCACTTCTCCATCTTCATTCAATTTGTTTTTGAATACCCATTTAGTACTGATCACATTCTTGTCCACGGGTCTAGGAACAAGAATCCATGTCTTATTCTTTTCAACCTGTTCGAATTCTTCTATCATAGCTTTGATTCAACTTTCATCTTTGCATGATTCATCAACATTCTTAGGCTCAATATTAGAAATCAAACAAATTTCATTCCTAGCAATTCTTCATCTAGTCTGAATACCTTTTTTTCTATCACCAATAATCTGATTCTCTAAATGATTTAACTTTATATACCTTGGAGTCTATGGATTTTCATTTGTAGCTGACTCTTGTGTTTCCAATTCTTCCTCATTTCTAACTTCTTCATTCTATTCTACCGATCCATTCTAATTCTGATTTTAATTCTAATTTTTTGCTTGCACAATCTAATTTTCTTCTTCATCATCTGATTCATAACTGCGAGATCTAACTGGTTTCTAAAAAATTTCATCCACTTTCACATTAACACGCTCAATCATCTTCCTCAATCGACGATTATAACATTTGTATGCTTTTTTCTTTGTAGAATAACTGAGAAATATTCCTTCATCTCTTCTAGAATCAAATTTTCCTAAATCTTCATCTCCCTTAATATAACATTTGCTTTCAAAGATTCTGAAATACTTCATAGTAGGAATATGACCATACCAAAGCCCATAAGGAGTCTTACCAGTACCATGCTTGATTTGAACTTGGTTCAAAGTGTAAATAGCAATGCTAACAACTTGTCTCCAATAGATTTGCGAAACATTTCCTTTCATCATCATAGTCCTTGTAGTGTCAAGAATAGTTTTGTTTCTTCTCTCTACAGTTCCATTTTGTTTTGGGGTCCTCAAAGAAAATATTTGTCTTTTTATCCATGCTCTTCACAGTATGTATCAAACTCTCTAGATGTAAACTCTCCACTTCTGTCAGGTCTCAAAGATTTCAACTTCATACCTATCTCAGTCTCAACCATAGCTCTAAAGATCTTGAATTTGTCAAATGCTTCATATTTTTCTTTCAAAAATGTAACCCACATCATCCTTGAATAATCATCAATGAATAAGATAAAGTATCTATCTCCATAATAACTTCTAGTTCTAGCAGGACCACATAAATCAATATGCACCAAATCTAACAATCCACTCAAAGAATAGGTCTTACTTTTGAAATTATATTTAGTAAGCTTATCCAACTGACATTTCTTACACATCGCATTAGCAGGATTCAACAATTAGGTAAATATCTTCCTGCATTTGTAGTGCTTAAGTTCACAATGTTATCAAAGTTCACATGACAAAATCTCTTGTGCCACAACCAACTGTCATCAATCTTAGCAATCAAACGTCTATTCTCTGAATAGTTCAAGTGAAATACATCAACTCTAGTTTTTGTACTTGATGCAATCTCAATTCTTGTGTTTCCATTGATTTTACACATTTCATGCTTGAATTCCAAGTGATATCCCTTATCAGATAATTATCCAACACTCAAAAGATTATGCCTTAAACCTTCAACATATAAAACATCATCACTATTAGTGTTACCATCAAGTTTAATTTAACCTCTTCCTTTGATTAAACAAGGAGCATTGTTACCGAATCTGACAACTCTACCATCGTAATCTTCAAGCTTCACGAATTTACTTTTGTCTCCAGTCATGTGATGTGAACATCCACTGTTAATAACCTAGTCATCTCTCTTATCCACATGTGAAACTAGGGCTCTCTCTTTATTAGGATTCTCAACTCTGATAGCAATGAACACAATCTCATTTTCTCTCTTTTCAGATTCACCATTTGTTGTTCCTTCATCAACAACATATTAACACTTCTAATATTTAGGTCTGAACTTCTTATTCTTGTACTTAGGTTATTTTTAGGACATTTAGAAGCAATGTGACCAATCTTATTACATGAAAAACATTTCAAAGGCAATTTCCCTTCATACTCACCAGATCCCTTAATTAATCTCTTTACAAATACGACTTCAAGCTCTTCAAGGTCTCTTTCTTCTTGTTCAATTTGTTCCCATTCCTTAGCATACCTACCAAGCTTAAGCCTAGATGAAATTTCTCCAAGGTCATATCTTAGCTTATCCTTAGAAATAGTGGCTTTAAATGCAAATTCAACTTTAGGAAAATTATCTCCAAATTCTCTCATTTCAAAAGCACATAACTTACCAATCAATGTATCTCTTGTCACGATAGTCATAGTTTTGATTTCTTCAATAGAAACAACTTTATGATTGTAAGGAGGCAAGGGTATCAGGATATTAGAAACAATTTCATTCTCATCCAATGTTCCACTAGCACATATGATTCCAAAATTAAATTCAGTGATCTTATTCACATAGGAAGTAATATTCTCATCTTCACTCATCCTGAATGATTCATATTTTCCTTTCAGACTTTGTAGTCTAGCTTGCTTCACAAATTCATCTCCTTCATATAATGTCTCCAAATTTGTCCATACTTCATGTGCAGTCTCTAATCCCAAAATTTTTGTATACCCAACATCTGATAAGACACTCTACAAGGCTTCTTTTTCTCTCATAGTATACTTGCATTCTTTCTTCTCATCAATAGTCGCAGTAAATAGATCAATAGGAGGTTTGTAATTCTTCTTCGTAACAACCCAATGCTCACTAAGACATCTCAACTGTGTAATCATTTGATCCTTCCATATAGTATAATTTGTTCCATCAAATCTCGGACTCTCCTTCTTAAAGGTTGACATCTCAGATCTCCTCAAACAGTCAAGCTTCCCAAAGAGGACACTAGCTCTGATACCAATTGTTAGACCTTAAGGAGCACACACAACTAAGAGGGGGGAGGGTGAATCAGTTGTGCCACAATATCATCAACTTATAACCAACTTGTAAACTTTAATATTAGATCTGAATGATAAACACAAAAGCAAGATCATAGCATAGAAATCAACACATAAAATCAAGATTTTTGATGTGGAAAACCTGTTAGGGGAAAAATCACGATGGGGATGCAACCCACAAGATGAATGCACTCTATCAAAATAACTATACCATGTTAGGAGTATTACAGAGGGGAATGCACGTGAATTCAGGGACACTGTCTAGAGATCACTACTCAAATACAAAAAAGATCTTAATCCCAAGGAAGGCTCAATGCCTTACAACAATCTCTGATTACAAATCATAAAGGACATACTATCTAGGCTCAAGAATTGACAAACAACATCTTTGATATGCCAAAATATTTCCAATGAATTGCAACAAACCTCTGCCTCAATTGCAGATTCTACTCATACCTCTTCTCTTCAACATCTAACACACTCTCTATCACACTCATAGATTCACAATTATAAATGATTACATATATATACATATTACATCAGTTTATTTCAAGTAGGTCAGCCAGGGACCTAATTACAAAATATTAATTCATTACATCTCAATACTCAATGTGATCCATGAATTTCAGTTAAGACATAGCAATGATCCATAATAATATCCTCAAACACGCACCAGATCCGTAAATCACACCATAAATAATTGCTGCATGCTACACCACCAAGTCGGCCGAGAACACATAAGAATAACGACATGCCACACAAATTTCACCAAATCCAATCACATAATCCAATGTGATACAACAACACAAATATAACACGATCTAGAAACATCAACAAGCAACGTGAAATATCAAGACATCAATAGAATCACCTCTATCACAAAATCCATACTCATCTCTGCATTGTTCATCAAGAAAAGTAATCAGCAACTACTGGCATAAAATAAAATTAGCTTTCCAACATCTAAATCATGAACCACTCAATCTGAGGACATGCATTCATGTCCTATACTCACCACCAGGTTAGCAACCAATAATATTGCATAACTGATCCAAATATTGAAACACTGTCACAGTCTGAACAACCAAAATATTTATCTCTTATAAATCCATCATAACCCTCTCAAATCAACATCTGAACCTCTTCCACTTGAACATAATCAAGTATAGACATCCCTGAACACAATTGAATGATCGCAACATTAGATCTTCAATATAGTAACCACATCATAGAAATTATCTTACTTAATAAATCACGAACACTGTCTCCAACAGTAGGAATATGTTGATATCAATGACAAAACATTAATGCCAACACATATATTCATAATCTGAACAACATCCCAACAATATCCAACAAACTCATATCTAGCAATGATGTGAAATTAGGCTAACAAGTTCTAATTAGGAAAATAATGAGCATTCTTATTTTTCGGGGAGGTTGTCTACATTCAATATGCACTTAGATTTGTGTGAAGTGTAGGATTGATTTTTTAAAGGCGACCTTTTCCAACTATGAAGATAAATATTACCAATATGGTATAGTATTTTATTTAATATTATATATATGGTGGTCTTGAAATTACTAGATCTAATCTAGATATTGGGATATGACCATTACAAGTTGGCCAAAATGAAAAAATACCTTGAGAACTCTATATAAGACATCATCTCATATTCACTAGTTTCATTTAAAGAGCATAGATTCTTCTATCAAGAGTAGATCTAAGTACTGGGAGCACCAAGCTACAACAAGCTATCTCCAAGAATGTTTTCATGCTAAATTTTGTTATGATTTACCATGTTACTACATCAACACTTGGTCATAATATCCAAATTACATTTTACAAGATTGAGTGGTTATTCTGGGTGTAATGTCACAAAGTTTTACCCCGATGTAATTTTTCATTTCATAATGTCCCTACCTTAGCTTAAGATATGAATCCCATGTCACCCATCCACACTCATTTATCCTTCTTTGTCATCACCTGTTCAGAATCTTAGCAACACGATCTGGATGACACAGGACCTGTGCATGTCACGGAGATGCTTGCATGACCTACACTCATCTATGAATATGCGAACATGAACATTGTTTTTGGATCATTACAAACTATCACCCTACAACTGTAACACTTGAATCTGCCACCCACTGACACCTAGATTCAACCCATCATGTTTAAACTCCCATTTTTGGACTTCATGTGGGGCTTCTACACATTCTCTAGAGGCTTTATCACGTTTTGGGTGTACTTTTGGTCATTCTCTCTTAGCATTCTTGATACTCACAATTATATCATAATGTCTTGAGTCTTTCTTGTTGTATTGGGACAACTTACTCTTGAGCTTTGGCTACAAGATCATGGAGGGAAGTCACTTGCATTACATTATTTTGTATCTTTTCTAGCATATCATATTTCTCCATCTATATCTTATAATATTATCATTGTTCATTCTATTTTTGTAGTTATATATCACTATTATCTCATCTATTTGATTGTTTTGGAGGCAGAAACACCAAAGCGGGGATTTGAATCAGATGGTTCTCCAAAAATCCACTCCAACATTTTTGTTATTTCAATGTGTGTAGGTTTGTGAGGAAGAACAAGGCATTTTGGAAAATCCATCAACTCGTATCTTCTATGAAATAATTTCTTCCCATTCTCTTTCATTTCCCATTGTTTTCATAATATAGTTGCACTCATTTCTCTATTTGTGTCCTATTTTCCATTTTTAGTTAGTTTTTTTGGACTTTGTGTTGTCATTTATAGTTTGTCTATATGATGTATGCTTGTCACACAGGAATCTTTTGCCCATGCATTTTTCCTCCACCCACGTGTGTGTCTTGGGTAGAGAGCTTGCAAAGTTTAGTACTTTGTCCTTGTAGTGTGTTGTTTCGATTTCTGTAGTTAAAATATCATTTTAGATTAGTAGTTAGTTGTTATTCAATTTATTCTTGCATTTAACATCTCAGTTATCAAAACCTTTTTATCATGACAATGTCTTGATCCCTTAGCTTACCAAACTAGTGCTAGTAGAAGTGATGTGGCACAAAAACTTGTTTATCCCTTGAGATTTTAAATGGCCTTGAGGTAGGTAAACATTTCCTTCTCCACATTTTGGTGAACCTAATGTGAAGCTTACGCTTTCTAAAGCTCTTCTATTTGTGTGGATGTTGTGAACTCCTATGAGTTTCATGTCCCAGACCACTTTGGGGATTATTGTATGAAGGTTTACAAGACATAGCATTCCTCCTAATCGATATAGTCTTGCTAGATTGGGTCCTATGTTTGTTAGGAATATGTATCCTAATAACATGAGCGGATCCCAATTCTTCACAGGACCAATACTGGGCCTTAACACCTCTCTGAATGAAGGGTTCCAATATTATACATGAACAAGTTCTCCTCCCAAATCCCCTTCCGCAATGGATCATGAGTCTACTCTTATTGTTTAGTTTGACAAGATTCAATCCCTTGAGGAGAACCTAAGGGATTTTTAGAAGTTTCTTAAAAAATGGGGTGTGCATATTGAGGTTAGGGTGGTGTTGGTAACTTGAGAGAATTATTGATCTCATATAAGGAAGGCCTCGAAGTGTTCTTAACATTGGGTGTATCTCTTTGTCCTCCTAATTTTTAGATAAAGAAATCAAACATTTCTAGGGAACGAATTAGTATTGCAATACATAGGGTGTAAGTGCACATCGTGGGATCTACACCTAATACTAATCCTTTGAAAAATGGTGCTATTTCTAGTGTTAATGTAAATAGAAACCCCTTAGGATATAATTCATAGAATAATAGCGCAAACCCTAGATCTAGTCAAGGAGGTGGTGGCATGGGATAGGTCAACAATGGATCCTTCGATCCCTCTAGAGGTGTTGGTAATCTGATGCAGTCAAGCTCGAAGGATCCAATAAAGGACTATCCAAACTTGCAGCCAAATTACACTCACAGCGGAAGAAACACAACAACACAAGACATGAATAGAAACATATAATTCTATTATCATAAACCGAGCATTACATGCAACATGTCGGGCTGTAAGGCCTTCCCAATTATGGCCAATACATTAACAATTTCAACAAGATCTCGCAGGATCCAACCTCACTAGTCTACCCTACATCTAAGTGGAAGAAAACAGATCTAAACTTGTGCTCGCAAGCCACCAAGAAATCCTACAAGTTTCTTTCTTACCCACTTACTACTATTTTCTATCAACTCTCTACTATCTCTCTGCTCTACCCCCTCTAACTGAGACCTACATACTCCTTTTATACAACACAACCACAAGTCAACTTGCAAACAAATATTAAATGATAGTCCACCACTATAATCTAGGATGAACAAATATTAAATGACCCATTAGGCTGCAAACAAACAATAAATACATAGAAGAAAGCATGAAATCAGATCTAGGTCCACACAAGATCCAATGCCTCAAATCCGCACACCTCAGAACTCTGCACGATCCCAACGACCCCCTCAAATCACAAATGCAATCTCCAATGTCTGACCAATCCATGAAAACCAGTTGGTGAACTCAAACAATCAAAATAACCATGCCGGTGATCAAGAACACTGAAAGCCAAACCAGTCAGTGAGAGGCACAACCAAGATGAAATCCTCCAAATAGACACCACTGAGCAATATGCTACCGAGAAAGACACCACTGAGATGAACACACAAAAAATAGAACACCACCGAGTCCATTGGTGAAGCAACACATCTTCCAAACGAGAACTACCACCAAAGTGACCAAGCAACTTAGTTCTCCAACCGATTTTTCTACCTAAACCAAAATCAAACCAAAACATATTTTTGGTGACACAAGATTGCCAACTACCCCAGGATGCTAGTGCATCAGACATCTCAGGTGCAAAATGATGTTCTAGTAGCTTGACGAACATCTGCTGGGATCCCAAACTAATTCTTGATATACATGTCTTCTGAGTCTTCAACTGATATACTCTTGCCTTTACCCTACTTATGTAAACTCTTTCCTACAACATACAACTTATTTCCTTTCCTCCTCACATATTTCTTCGGGTTACTACAAGTTTGTTTTCCACTCTAATTTTTAATCCTCTAAATTTCCTTCAGCTCAACTATACCATCGATGCTCAGATTCCTCCTACTGAGCTCTCTATCCTGCAAAGGAATCATGGAAAACTTCCTGCCACCCTTCTCAATGGTAAATATATTATTCATAAAGTCATGCACAACCTTACAATCATACTTCCAAGGTCTACCGAGTAACACATGACAAGTACTCATGTCTACAATATCACACAACACTTGATCCTTATACTACCCAATCTAAAAATCAATAAGACACTGCTCCCTTACCTCCAAAGCATGTTAATCTCTTACCCAATTGATCATATAAGGAAAAGGATGGTTCATTCTCTTCAAGCAAAGTTTCTATACCATCTCCTCAATGGCTAGGTTTTCGGTGCTACCACTATCCACAATCACATTGTAACATTTTTCTCCTAAAACTCTAATTCTAGTTCTAAACAAGTTCTTCCTTTGACAAGGTTCCATGACCACCTTCTTATCTAGAAATGCTCTTCGAATCATGAGATTCTCTTCATCTTCTAGCTCAGTAACATTATCAGTCGGTTCTTCATGCACCACAACATTCCTGCTATTACCAATTTTCTTATCTGCATGGGGACATTCATATGCCTGATGTCCTTCTTCTTCACAACCATAACAAGTGCCTCTGAATACACCTCTACCTGCCCTTCTCCATGGCTCAATAGGTTTTTGTTCCTCCTCAACTCTCGATTTATCCTTTACTAACTGCTCTTGTTTCTCTTTCCCTCGGGAGTTACCTTGATGTCTCCTTTTACACTTATCTTCTACCTTCAGTGCATATTGATAAGCATCCTCAACTAAACCAATATTCAACATGCCAATCTCATCCTGGATATTGAATATGAGACCGTTAACATATCTAGCAACCTTTTCATTAGAAAGCTCCCTATGTCCAGATCTAATAGCCAGCTTGTAGAACTCCTTAGTATAGTCTTTCACACTGAGATCTTTCTGCTTCAGATTCAACAACTTCTTAAACAACTCAAGTTCATAGTCGGTAGGTATAAACTTAGCCTTCAGTCTTGTCACCATTAACCTCCATCGAGTGATTTTCATCTCACCTTCTTCCTCCCTATCTCTTTGTAACTCTTTCCACCATAAGGCAACATGTCCTTTCAACCTAGTTTGTGCAATCTTCACTCTAAGGGGATCTCCAATATCTTCCAGCTCAAAGTAATCTTCTAATTCACCAATCCAATCAATCAAGTCTTCGGGGTTCAATATACCTGAAAAATTACAAACTTCCATCCTATGACTTGTATTTAACTAAGCCATAGATCTTTCCAAATGATCAACTCTATCATCTCTACTATGTCCAACACCTTTGGTAGCAGCTTTAAAATCTTTGGCAACTTCCTCATAGCCATCCTCTGTTCCAGAGTTCCTCTGCAAACCAGTAATAGCCCTCATGATTTTAGCCACCATTTCATTCTTCGTTGCCGCTATCTCAGATCTAAATTGTTTTTTTCACTTTTGATTCACCTCATCCGAGAGATATACAATCACCCTATGGTTCAATATTCTTGGAGGAATCTTCCAAGATCTTTGAAAACCCTCTATAACAAATCCCAACTAACAACCTTGTGAAAACCTCTAAGTTGTTGTAATTGCAAACTTCAATCTGCCACCTCACGAACAACCAGACCATGACTCACTAGTTCAAGAACATAGATCTGCAAATAATCTCCATGAAGGAACGAACTAGATCAACCTCACTCTGATACTACTTGATGTAGTCAAGCTTGGAGGATCCAATAAAGGACTATCCAAACTTATAGCCAAATAACACTCACAATGGAAACAACAAAACAACACAAGATATGAACAATAACATATAATTCTATTATCATAAACCAAGCATTACATGCAACATGTCAGGCTATAAGGCCTTCCCATTATGGCCAATACATTAACAATTTCAACAAGATCTTGTAGGATCCAGCTTCACCAGTCTTCCCTACAGCTAAGTGGAAGAAACCAAATCTAAAATTTTTCTCGCAAGCCACCAAGCAATCCTAAAAGTTTCTTTCTTATCCACTTACTACTGTCTGCTATCAACTCTCTACTATCTCTCTTCTCTGCCCCCTCTAACTGAAACCTACATACTCCTTTTATACAACACAACCACAAGTTGGATTGCAAAAATAGTAAATGACAGTCGACCACTATAATCTACGATGAACAAATATTAAATGACCCAGTTGGCTGGAAATAAACAATAAATACATAGAAGAAAGCACCAATTCAGATTTAGGTCCACACAAGATCCAATGCCTCAAATTTTCATGCCTTAGAACTCTGCATGATCCCAATGACCCCCTCAAATCACTTATGCAATCTCCAATGTCTGCCCAATCCATAAAAACCAGTTGGTGAACTCAAACACTCAGAATAACCTTGTCGATGATCAAGAACACCGAAACCCAAACCATTCGGTGAGAGGCACAATCGAGCCAAACTCCTCCGAATAGACACCACTGAGAAATATGCTACCGAGCAAGAAACCATCAAGCTAAACACACCAAACATAAAACACCACCGAGTCCATTGGTGAAGAAACACATCTTCCAACCAAGAACTACCACCAAAGTGACCGAGCAACTCAGGTCTCCAACTGAGTTTTCTACCAAAACCAAAATCCAATCAATATATTTTTGGTGACACAAGATTGCCAACTACTCCAGGATGCTCCTGCATTGTAATCCATCTCTTCCTCCTTCACCCCATAACCCACCTCCTTCACCCCATAACTTAGTGTAGTGAGTATCATAATGTGGACTATGTATTGCTTAAACTGTTCTCCCAATCTCTCAAGGGAACCACTATGGAATGGTACAACTTTCTTCCATAATAATCTATCAATACCTTTGATTATTTGAGGGATTCATTTCTTACTCGGTTCTAGGCTAACACAGCTAGAAAGGTCACCATTGCAAACATTGTTCATTGTAAACAAAAGTTGAATGAGAAGATAGTTGACTTCATTGCAAGATATCAGTCTATATCCATGAAAGTTCTGTATGACTTACTTGATGGTCACCTCCAAATGATGTTCATTGTACAAATTACAATCGATATTGGGAGAGAACCTTTCATTAAACAAATTCCCTAATTATACCAGTCTTTGTAATGCCTTGATAGATTACCAGCATACCATGGCTCAATTTGGGGATTTCTCCTCAAATGCCTATGGTGGGACATTGTCTTCTAAAGGGTCTCAAAATAACAAGGTTATATGTAGAATCATGTTGCTTCCACATCCCTTTGAGAGGAACTAGTTTTCAATAGAACCACAATGGAGTTAGACATTTACTAAGTTGTTTGATACCTATGCAAGCATTCTGCAAAGGTTGTTAAAAGACAACCTGGTAACTCTTCCAAAAATCTAACTACTTCCTGATAATTGCCCTTATCCTTGATGGTATGATGGGTTAAAGTTATGCTAGTACCATCACGTGCTTGGTCATGACATTGAGCACTATGCACATCTTAGACATCTAGTCCAAGACCACATAGATAGCGGTGTCATCATGGTAAGTGAGAGAAAGTCAAAGGAAAATAAATAAGTGGATAAATAAAACAATGAATGACAGATTTATATCAATCTATTTCCCCCACATTCATCAAATTTTATTGAGACGTCTTCAACATCTCTTCCCTCATTGGGTGATATTTTTTACATAAACATGGTGAGCATCACTCCTATTTCCTAAGACAAATATCACTTTCACCCCTACGAAAAAGCCATACAACAAAGAACCTTCTCCCCCCTATATCTCGATGTTAATCAATGTTTTCTCGATTAGGAGTGTCTTGGTTGACCCTACATGTTGGGTTGATATTATCAATGATGAGGTTCTCTTCATCAATGGCTTAAACCGTGATGAATATGATGAGTGTGCTGCCACCATCAGAACACATGATGTGTTGTTACTTTCCCCTTTGGGGTCCACCACCTCAATGGTCTAGGTAGGAACCGACAGAGTTTTCTCAACCTTTGTCGTGATCCCTGAGTCAGGCCTCTTCCGAGTCAAACTAGGTATCCCTAGATGACCTCTATGGGAGATGTCCCCTCAGTTATGCATAAAATTTTGAAGTTTCCCCATGCGAGTGTCACTCATACAATCTAGGATCTTCCCTTGGTGTCTCGTGGGAGTTTCTCTCTTGATCATTTTTGGCCTACTCCAGTAGGGCCCCTACATCCTCGAAAGGATGTAATGTTCCTCACCAATTAGAAATAAAAATTTGGGGAGATAAACTCTAAATTTGCAGCACCTTTACATGATCCTCTCACCCATCCATCTCAAGAGGCCTAGCATATTTCATCCTCTTCTCCTTTGTTGGGGGCTTAGGGAAGGCACCCCCATGAGAAGCCTACTCATTTGCCTTAGGTATTGCAGCATTTGGCAGTGTCTTCTATTCCTATGTCTGCATTGAGTGTGGACAAAGGTTACGTAGTCATGGCCAAAGTTCCCCAAACGTAGATGGTCCATCCATACAACAAGAGTCAACATATCAGAAATAACCAACTTAGAAATAAGAATAGACCATCAACATGTTATAATTGATCTTCACATTATCATGGAATCAAATATTTATATCATATTGGCTTGCAACATGCAGATTACAAACTTTCAACATACATGTCTGATTGCGACAAAAATCCATATCTAAACTCTAATGCTAACCTACCAAGGTTATTCTCCTCAATGACTACCTATCAAAGATCAGATGCAACAATATATAGATCCTCGCTAGAACATCTCAGCCTGGAATTATCACATTTTCCAAAAAATAATAAAATCTAGTACAATAATATAGGTCAGGACCCAAATCATAAGATCTCAATGGAAAGATATAGAAATGACATGTGATCCAAGATAGATGTCAGCCAAATATCTAGGAACATTAGGATATGAGTCACTAGGCTTTGCTAATCAAGAAAATGCTTCGCGAGATCAGAAAACTCTCTGACCATTAGAACAAGAAGAACACAAAGAACTGACCATGAATCTTTAATATATCCACAACGATGTATCCAAATGAGGTGTGAACCCAGACAAAAGTGTAACATGATGTCCAAAACAAGCCCTGAGGTTCCCCGCAACAAATGATCCAAAACCTAGAACTAGGGATAACTTAAGAAACCCCCCTCTGGAAAAATATGTAAAATCCTAGCAAATCCTATGCTATTTTGGGATGAAAAAATTAATATTGTTGGTGAAATTTTTTAATTTAAAAGGAAAAAAAATTTAATTTTAGTGCTGAATTTTTTTCAATCGTATGCAAACTCTAGAAAATCCTAGAAAATATGTCTTTATTGATAGGGTAAATATATAATGTATTCGGCGAAAGTTTTTCCTTTAAAGGAAAACATATTTAATGGCAGTGACAAATTTTTTTCTACCATTTCAAAAATTGCATAATTTAATTGGCTAATATTTCATTATTTAAGGTAAAATATATAATTTAATGACAAAATTTTCAATCCCTTGAAAATTTAGTTTTCACATTCTATTAAGAGCCAATAAGCCACGTTTCATGAGTTTATTGAGTTACGACTCATCATATTGGGCCAATGCCAAATGGCAATTGATCAAATTAATTCAACATCACATCGAGAGAATAATGCCTTAATTAGTTACCAACTTGTCTGCGTCACTCTGCACCATTCCAGTGATCCACACATACCTAATATCTATCATTTTCCATTTTAAATGTATTATTTACGACCGTTTGATGATCCTAGATCAATGGCTTAAGTTTTATTTTGGCCCAAAATTAGGAAGGAAATGTAGTTCTCCAAAAAGTATGCAGAATGGGGACATGTATCTATTCATAAACCCGCACCTTAGCCTGGATTGTTGGTTACAAATCGTTAGTAGGTTGCATGGATGGTTGATAATGTTGTAGAGTGTGACATTTGCAGTTAATAAAGAAATGTCTTATTAGTGACATTAAATAATAAAGAAATATCTTATCACCGTCATTCTCTAACCGCGATCCACTTGACTCGCATGACTTCCAAATTTCCAATTGGGTATTGTCACACTATGACACTATTTCCAATTTCAAAATCACACACTTTGCATTTAACGTGAAAGATATAGAGAATTTTGAAGGACAAAGGAATTAATAAGGTTAGAAAAAGAATTGATGGCTATTTATAGACAATCAACACTTCTTTCTTCTTCAATTCTCCTTTGTTTTAGGTTTTTCTCTGCTAAGTTCTTGAAAGTCTACCTCTGGAGTCTGGTTTAAGTCTTTAGGTTGTATATTTTATCATATTTGATATTCTGGTAGTAGTTTTCTGAAGATGGACACTCCTATCCATTTGATTAGCACATCTAAGGAGGACCAAAAGACCTTTTTGGGCCTGGTCTCATACCCAACCCTGCAATCAGTTTGCAAGGAGGTTGGAGCTTTTACAAATGAGGTTGTGAGGATGGTGCTAGGATGTGAGTTTCATTAAATTGTTGATAGGTACATGTTGAGCGTTGTTTTTACACAATTCAATTGCTAGGATCTTGAGATTCGATTTCATGTCTTGAAAGAATAACGAATTTATTCGCAAGGTTCTCTGAGGTCATGGTACAACGTGCTTGGTAACTCAGTTGAAGATAAATGTGAATGTTCACAAGCAGGCCTTTGCTGGTACTTTCAAGATGTCAAACTGGAAAAAACTTTAGTACCTTTTTTGGTATTTGTTGATTTATCAATGAATGTAATTTACTAATGATACAAATTTATGTTTAAAACTAAAGACAATTTTGATTGCTGTCAGATTTATGACAGAAATTTAAAGGAGTGAGGTGACAAGAATAAAGTAAATTGTTGAAAATGAAATCCTAACGGACATAAACCATTGTTGATCCTTGCTTGCAAATAGAATGACAGAGAGATTTGGAACAAACCCACTAGATAAAAATGAGACCACATCACAATTATATACCCAACGGATGCAATCGTTTGGAGAGAAAATGTTTTTACGCATGCAAGATTTTCAAAATCTATGAAATCATGAAGTCACCAAGATGTGCAAATGCACAAGACAGATTTATCGTTGAGCCCAAAAGATGATCTTTCCCATAGATTCATCACAGCAAGGTAGATAAACAACAACAAACTCCAATTTAAAGAATCCCAGATTCGAGAAACAATAAACACAGTTGGCTCTTTGAAAAGAATGAATAAGAAAATAGACATTCATCAATTTTGCATACATAGTAGAAAAATATCACACCATGAAAGAAGCACCAATTGTAGATCTTTATTGCATCAAGAATTTGATCCTAATACATTGTTTTTTATTACAATATATAGAGTTCTAATCTACAAACTTTGAACCCTAAAACTAGGACATTAGAGGCTCTAAAAACAATGAAAAAAAACTAAAACTAAAGCTTACTAAAGAAAACTATTGCTAAAATGATACTAAACTACTTTCATGGATCCTTGATCTGCTTACAATCAGTTTCCCCATGAAAATAAGGTCAAACTTTTTAAGAAAGAAGAAAGAGAGGAGCTAGAGTTCCCTTGTTTGTAACTGGAGTCTTCTTCTTGATCTATGAGTTCTCCCTTGGAATATTCATTTGTGGTTCTCTTTGAGGTGGGAACTAATAGAAGATCCTTAATCATTGCAAAACAAACTCCAGTTATGCATCCATCTGATTTGAATTTCTATTTTCATGCAAAAAAGTGATCACACTGGAATGGCCCAGAATTTGGACCCTGACCTCTGCCTCAAAATTTTCCAAGTGAAAATTTGACTAAGTGTGGAACCGAAATTTGGGACCCCCAAAATTTTGGACTTTTGGAGGCCGAAGGGCCGAAAAAATAGCCTTGGAAAAATGGCAAAGTATGAAATAATTCACCCCTCCAAAAAATGACTAAGTCTGGATTGAGTAATCAATTTGGGAACACTTTTGGATGAGCAACCCACAACCTCTATACTATTTCTTGTACTTCTTCATAGTTCACTTCTTTCCTTTTCACTTTGTCAACGCGTTGTTCTTGCTTCTCTCTTAAAATGGTCAATTCAGAAGTGAAGAACTTGATCTCTTCTTCGTGCTCGGACACCCTTTGCATATCATCCTTTGAATATAAAAGTTGGTGTAGGTCATCTTTGGTGCTAACTCCTCCCAGAATATCTTTGAATTGTTGTATCACCTCTTTGGCTGGGCATAGAATTTTCTTTTCGTGGTCTCGGTATAATTCTAGGTCAATGCCTGTGAAGAAGTTCTCTATTTCTTCTACCCACTCCATAATTTCCTTATGCTTTTGATGTATGTGGTCTAGACATTTTTCGCAAACCTTAATTGTTTTGGCTATGCTCTTAATCCAGGTGCTGAAATTTTCTAGCTCTGCACCTTCATATACCTTGACCATAATTTAGAAGCATTGCTTCTTGATTGTTGAGTTCCCAGAGGGTAGTTTTCCATTTTGTCAATCTTGAATCTAACCCTGTATCACTCTCCATCATGTCTAACAGTTTAGTGGTTTCCACTAGGATAACTCTGAAAGGTCTAAAAACTATCCTGATAACTCCTTCTCCAAACTGTTCAAAATCATTCTTCCAATCAGCACTTGCTTGAATGAAAGAGGGGGTTATACCTGCCGACAAGTCTGGAGTAGCTTTCTTCTCTAATACGGCCTGTAATGAGGCCTCTGGGCAATTTGGGTCAATGGGACCTGCCATATTATGGATGAATTTCTTTAGAACCTCATTCTTCTCTATCAGGGGCTTGATGGTTTCCTCATCTTTTCTCATAAAACATAGAGCATGTTTGAGCCCTAAAGCTGCTAGGGTCTTACTTCCTTCTCTGGTTGGTTCTCCCAGATCCACCTCTTTAAATGTATAATCCTCTGGGGTTATTATTTCTTGAGACATGTTGGTAGAAGGAAATACTACTTATGCCTTCCAGCGACCCTTGGTGTCTTGAGTGACTTATGATATGGCTCTTGTCAGAATATTAGTCTCTTCTTGATGGAAGCCCTACCCTAAGAATGACATATCTGTGTCTTCTCCATCCTCTTCATCTATATAAGTTCTTTTTCGTGGCAGGATCTCTTTAGTGAACGAAGTGAGTTTACTAAATGCAATAACTGGCTCATACAAAGTGATGTGAAGGACTGAATCCACGCTTTGTGGATCAAGGGGCCCTCCTCTTTATCTGATTCTTCTTCATGTTCACCTTCCTCCCTACTTTCTTCCTCTGCCTTCTATTCTTCCCTTGTAGCATCTTGTTCACCTTTATCTCTTCCTTCATCCCCGAAAGAACTGATTGATATTTCTGCATTAAGACCTGTCATGGCTTCCAGTGTGGTTTTGAAGGGAGGTGTAGCTTCTGTACTTACCGACACTTGGGGAATCAGGATAGAGGAAAGAAAAGGAATATATGGTGGTGGAGTTGGCGCTTGCATTTTTGGTGGTGGAGTATAAATAGAAGGAGGCAGAGTTGGTACGGGAGTTGGGAGAGATGGCGGTGGAGTCTGAATGGAAGTTGGGATAGAGGTTGGTGAATTTGGAATGTAAGGTAGTGGAGTTGGCGTTAAACTTTCTCCCGCATTCTTATCCCCTTCTATGTTCTAGGCAACACTAGCATCTTGAGTTTCTTCCCTTTGGTTAGTGCTAGAATCCACTCCCATGAGAGGCACATTTAGTGCAGGGTTTGTAAATTGGGACAGAGGTGGAGTAAGGATAGCTTGAGGATTGGTGGGTGCTTGTGCTCTGATGTTAATTCCTCCCATGGAGTAAGGTGTATCTTGTCCCAGATCTGCAAAGCCCTCTAGGCCTTCAAAATCCAACATGAGGAACTCATCTGAGCCAAGGGTATCCAAAGGGTTGTCCTACTCCTTTTGGTACTCTGTCTACTTCTTTGTGATTTCCTTTTTCCTTAAAGAGGTTTTCTGAGATCTTGTCCTCTTTACTAAGGGCACATCCTCTAGTTCTGGTTCCACTTGCATAGTTTCTAATCGAGGAGAGGCAGAAGCTCTCTTTCTTTTGTAAGTTTTCTTCCCTTCTCCAATGGTAGGGGGAGACGGGTTGGAGGTGGAAGGGCCTTCTCCTTGGGTGGCCTATGATGGTCTGACAGGAGGATCTATTTTCCTTTTCATCCTGGTCTTTGGAGTCTTGTGCCTAGGGTTCAAACCGTATTCCACTGCACGTTCATGCCCATATACTATTCTCAACTTTTGAGGTGAGGCCTTCTTGAACTGGGGCACTGTGGGTCTCTCTCCATGTTTCTTACTCGCCTTTTTGGGTGGATCCATTAGTGCTTTCATGGGAATAGGATCCATTTGATAAGGCTTGTTGATCCATGTCAAATTTGCTCTGACCACATGCCTTGCTTTGAATTCAATACTGTCATTTTCTTCATTATCTATCTTTGCATTCAAGATATGCCTATTGTATATTTTATCAATATTATAGATCGGCTCTAGCACATTATCTGAATCTTTGTCCCAAACCTTGGGGGGAATATTGACCTCTAAGGACGCTTGTGCTAATGTGAGGGACATCCTGGAATAATCCTTGATCCTTACTTTGTGGTCTCCACACAATTCATCCAATGATCTTCAGTATGTGGCTCATGGATGTAGAATTTTCCAATGATATGGTTGTATGTGCCTATGGGGTCGACTCGGGCCTAGATGTGTTTATATATTTGGAGTGGGCACTCATCCCACTAAAAGGCTAGTGAATTGCAAATCTTCATATCTTGGAGAGTGTAGGGGCCTATGGAAATGGGGAAATCCCAACAATGATTCTTCTTATGCTTGATATGCTCATATGCATCTGCAAGCTGCCTATCCATTTCCAGGATGATTACCCAATCATATGGGTACCTAGGTAGTTTCTTGGGTTGCAGGGTAGATCCTGCCACTATGATGTATGTGAAGGTTTTGAATTTTATGTAGTATGCCCATATGGCCCTTACTTTCACAACAACCTCTTCTGATAATCTCTTCACGTAGTCACCCTCTATGGATCTAATGACTGTGAAGATGAAGGCATTGTTCACTATTCTTTAATCCAGGCTATTTTTAGGCATGTCGGTTCTATTTACTAGTTGTGGATATACAGTGAAAGGCCATGCATTTGGTTCACCAAAGGCTCCCCATTTTGTAAGCCCCGAATAGTCTTCTCATGTGGCCAACATGCATACTATGTATGAGGTCATATAGAACTTGGGGTCATACTTTACCATGGTCAGTTGTTCATCCAGTTTATCACTTAGGATGGTGGCCCAATCAAATTTGGCCTTGTGGTTCCTTATCTTCTCTATCAATAAGATCATCCAGTTCTCAACTTGGATGGACTGAGGTATTCCATAGACTCGGCTTATCAATGTGACTACCGCTTGGATTTCATCCCTTAAGTATCCCCTGCTAAGGTCTATTTTGTCTAGCTTGTTCTTTAGGAGAGGCTGTAGGAGGTATTCCTAATTGGAAATTGCATATGCATCTTGAGTCTTGTTCCTGAACCTTCTCAACCCCTTCTCTATAGAGAATTCATAGAACTTGTCCACATCTTTTTGAAGATGGAAGACCTCTTCAATGTTGTCTGGCCTCAGGTCAAGGACTATCTGTCCTTCTGTGTTCTTGACCACCCTATCACCTGGTGTGTAGTGGTTGGCCAATGTCATGATGAGCTTAGAGGACATGACTGATACCAGGTGTGCTGCTGCATTGACTAGGCTTGATAAGACGAAGGAGGTATAGTCTGAAGTCCTTCCTTTTGGTTGGGAACACCTTACTAGGAATTCATCCCAGTCCACGTTCCTGATGTCTGTATCGGTGATTTCCAAGTGCTTATTCCCGATATTTAAAGAGGGATGATTCCCTTTGAACATGTACTTCATTGGTGATGTCTGCTTCTCAAGCATTCCTACAAGGAAACATGCAAGCATTAGTGTCTTTATTGAAGAAACTACTAAAGCAGGAAATAAACAAAACTCTAAATAAGAAAACCAGAAGCAGATAGCTCTTAAGTAGCTAGAAATGAAATTTTAGCTCTTTTTAGACTTTCAGACTCCAAAGACAAGTCAGGGGTATGAAAGGCCAAAATTTGAGGGATAAGGCTATGGTGAAGAAAGTATTTTTTGGACTTGCAGAGTGTGAAAAAATATGCGGAAAATTGGGGTGCGAAAGCCTGAAATCTCGAAAAGACTCGGGGGGCTGATGAAATATTTTCACAATTCGGTGTGCAAAAGTTCGAAGAAGGTTTTAGTGTCTGAAAGACTAAAACTTCTGGGAGGGGTCACCTTGTCTTCAAATTTTTTGCATTTCAGAGTTGTCTGGTCATGCGAAACGCCGAAAAATCTGAAAGTGAGAAACTACACTTGGTGAAAACAAACTTTCAGCGAAGGTGTTGTTTTTGGCCTTTTGGAGGCCGAAAACCTATGACTAGGTCACGATGCAAAAAACCCTAACATAAAAAAATGCAAAGAAAAGGATAAATGAGGGAGTGCGAACTGACCAAAGGTCGAAGGGTGCGAACCCTAGGGACCTAGGAGGGAGCACAATCTGACCAGGCCGAAGACAAAACCCAAACCAAAACAAAAAAACAAAAAAGCACAAACCTGAAAAGAAAAGAGGAAAGAAAATGACAAGGCCCTACCTGCAAGGCGTGAGGAAAGGGGGAAGACAAAAGGTTGTTGAGCATGAGGAGAGGTGACACAACAACAAACAACGAGGAGGCGAGGATGAAAAATGATGGGTGCACGAGTAGCTCAAAAATGCAAGCGAAGGCAAAAGCACAAGTGAGGAAAAAAGTGCATCAGGCCACTTTTATAGCCCGCGGGGCTGACATCACCATACTTCAAGGTTTCGAAGGCTGAAACTCTGAAGTATGGTGACCTCCTCCCCTTTCAGTGGTTCAGAGGCCAAAACACCAAAAGGTGTGGGCTCATCCCTTCAGCCTTGTCGGTGTTTCAGAGGTCGAAACACTGAAAGGTGTAGGATCGGCCGTTCGGCCTTTTCGATGTTATGGAGGACCTAAGGATCTCTGAAATGCCAAAAGTGAAAAAAGGACAAAAATAACCCTTTCTCCCTCAACAGGCCCCTACAAAATTAAGTTCAAGGAACTAGGGGAGGGGTAGATCAAAAAACAAGAAAGAAGGGGGGCCCATGGTCAAAGGACCAAAAAATGGGGTGTGTGTTGTGGACCCACAACAGTACCGAGTTAACACATACATTACGTCCTGGTTTTTGGCATCTCTTCTATACCTTGGTGGAGACAAGGTGGATATGCTCCTTCTATTAAAGAAGGTATTCAAAAAGGAATTCTTGAGTGATAATGTTCAAGTTTCCACTTTTACACAGATAGGGGTGGGGATCCCTTGGGCAAGTGATTTACCCAAGCTTCTCCAGCTAGCCAAAATCTAGCCATGCAACCTTTTCTTTTGACCCTAAATGTTGAGCAATTAACACGCCATACAAAATGGGTGTAGAGTGGTAGGTATTTTCTCCAAAAGTGGTTTTTGTTGGAGTAATTGGTGGACTATGGATGGCTATATGAATTCTCAAAGCTTATCATCTCTGAAGAGTTCTACTTAAATAGAGGGGAAAATCCCTAGTGTTACCCAGGAGCCAGGACCCTATGGCTTGGTATTTTGAAATCAAAGGGTTTACATTTTTTGTTTTGTTTTTTGGATGCCATTGTCAATGCCCTAACAGGGACTAGTTTTTTTTTCTGCCGTTATGTCACAACCTCCCTCATTTTGGCTTATAAATTCTGGAGGGAATCCAAATATTGTAAATTTGCAGAAAATATTAATGAAAATTTTGCAACTTTGTTTCAGTTTTCTTTTTATGGATTTATAAATGATTTGAGTTTCATTCTTTTGAAATTTGCGCTTAGCAGATTCCAATTCGTGAATGAAATGACCAAAATTGTGTAAAAACTAAAATAATTTATGGACAAAATTGAAATTATAATGCAATCTACTATGAGTTAAAAAAATGTGAGTATGAAAATGAACCAAACAAATGTATGTGTGTGATTTATTCTTTACAGTAATAACTTAACTTTTGTATGTGCACAACTGCAAAATTGTAATTGTAAAAGTTTAAATTATTCACTTATTCTTTACAGTAAAACTAAAATCTAAAATTTGCATAGCAATTATAAATTTTATTAATGTGGTACAGTAGTAGTACTAGTAGTCTAAAAATACGTAAGAATTACATGGTAAAAGAAAAAATGAAAAAAATTAATGAATGTTGGATCTAGATGAGCGCAGTATGCAGATCGATGACATAAACTCCATTTTGGGGAGAAGTTTTGAAGTTTGAAAACTTTCGCAAGCGTTCTCTGAAAAAGTGACATGTGTCACATATACTCGGTGTCACATATGTTATAAATTTTGATGCATATAATGCTTTCATTTGTTTTCCTTCAACAAAATTTTGGGCGCATATATTATAAATTTATAATATAATTATTAATAATTTCAATATAATAATAATTATAATATATTAATGGCATAAGGTGTGAGTGTATTTCGGGCTAAAAGTGAGAACGATTAACATTATCTGAAAACTTCCTTCGGAATCGAGACACGTGTCATAATTCCATTCATTAAACTTCAGAATTAATAAACTTTGTCCTACCAGATTTAATTAAGTATAGTTAATAGTTATTAAGTTTTAACTATATGTACATTCTAAATTTGTAATTGTATACCTTTTAAGGTAATTAAGTGTAATAAGCTCTATTTCGAGTGGAATTGTAAATTTATAAAAGTCTAAAATTAGCATAACAAATTTTATTAATGTGGTAGTACTTACTACTAGTACTTTTATTACTTTTCCCTTAAATTTTAATTAATAATTATACTTAATTTTGCAGCCAAATGTACGACCAAATTAATAAATTTGTAGACATTATAGACCTTTAACCGTAACCTTTATAAATATATTATTTTATAATCTTTGAGTTTCAAATTTTAAAAATATGTAAAAATAACATTGTATAAGAAAAATAAAATAAAATTAATGAACGTTAGATCATAATGATCACAGTCTACAGATTGATGGCGTAAACTCCATTTTGGGGTGAAGTTGTGTTTAAAATTTTTTGCAAGCGTCCTCTGAAAAAGTGGCATGTATCACATATACATGTCAAAGTTCATTGAACTTCTACAAAATTTTGGGCGCATATATTATAAATTTATAATATAATAATTATTATAATATATTAACGGTGCGACATATGGTGTATTCCATTTCTGGGCCGAATATGTGAATGGTTCACATTATTGAAAAATTCCTCTGAAAGTGAACACGTGTCATATTGTCATTCATTGAACTTCGGGAATCAGAACTAATGAACTTTGTCCTACCAGATTTAATTAAGTATAGTTATTAACTATAGTCTATACTTACATTCTAAATTTGTAATTGTATACTTATTAAGGTAATTAAGTGTAATAATCTCTATTTCAGGCAGAAGTTGTAAAGGATTAAAAAGTCTTGAAAAATATTGTGAAAAAGTGTCACACTCACATGTCAGACTCAGTCCTGAGAAAGAAGTTATAAACTTCTACAGTTGCCATTTAGGTTTTGAACTTCTAAGGGTTTTGAAACTTTTACTAAATTACTATTTGAATTCTTGGATAAACTAGTTAATCACTGCCCTAGGGAGATTAAGAAATCATAAATGGCTAGTAGATTGAGGAATGCAACAGAGTTTGTTGGCGCCAGTCTATTCAAATAGAAATTTTAGGTAAAATCCAGAACACCTACATCCCGCATTTTTTATTTTTTATTTTTTGAATCTCCTAGTTTACAATCTAGATTGTAGAATTTAAAACTAGAATTAGGGGTTCAACCATTCAATTTTAGGGTTAGCATTTTCAGGCTTGTAGTTACTAGTTACTAGTAGTCTAGTTGTCTACCATTATTTAATTGAACCAAGTTACCAATACCAGTGCTAGAAATGGGGCAACCAAAAAGAAAAGTGAATGAAAAAATAGACTTAACCAAACCGGTTAAAACACTAGGTTTCACTGATGAATACCATGATATTTGGGTGCAAGCACGAAGTTGGGTGCCAATTCCGCGGCAAAAAAAATTGGCAAACCAAAACAAGCACCCATGTTTTTAGAAATGGGTGCCCGTTATGGTTTGGCTGCCCAAGCCGTAAATATAAAATGGGCACCCATTTTGGTTCGGGTGCCTGGGCCAAAACAGGTGCCCATTGTTTACAAAAAAGGCACTCGTTTTGTAAAAAATGGGTGCTTGTTTTGTAAAAGTTTTTAATTTTTATTTTAAACCATTTTGCAAGTCATTTTCACAACTTGCAAAATGGAATCACATTTTGGTATAGACGGGTGCCCGTTTTGAGAGCTACCGCTGACCCCCTTGGTGTTGTTTTTCTGAGTCTAGGTACATATGATTTTTTTAATTATTTTTTTCATTAAAAATGTATTTTATTATTGTTTTTAATTAGTTTAATGTTAAAAAATGTATTATGTTTACAGTTTAATGTTTAAAGTTTTTTTTAATAGGATTAAAATAAATTGTTATGTTTAGTTTTATTTTAATTTGTAAATTATTGTAGAAGACAACAAAACTTTCAAAACTTATTTAATCCTAGGTAGAAAACTAAAACCTAAACCT
>MU224692.1:3305847-3318210 GCA_018584345.1 Thuja plicata
ATTGGAAATGTATTCTTGCATATGTGAAATTGTCCATCAAGCCATCTAGCATTTTGGGAGTGTTTCACATATTTAGGTACAACCTTATTCTTGAATTCGTTCATAAATGCATGAACACTAAATTTTTTAGTAATTAGCTCACACCATTTTCAAACCTTTCCATCCTTCAATGGATACTCAATATTTTTAAATCTTTTTACATCAACTAATTGATGACCAAAATCAATTGAAAGATTTTCATGCAAACATTCATCTAAAAATGCAAGATTTCCACATACATCACGTACACTAGAAACACATGCATTCAAAAGAAAAAAATGCTCATTAGGTGGGTTACAAAACAAACCTGATATAAATTCTTTTACAGTTTGAGGTACTATATTTATACCACATTCTTGCAACAACTCATTAGTATGCATGGTATAACGTATAGATTGAAATACATCATAACGATAAAAAAATTGAATGTGAATTTTGCAACATGTTACTCTTTCCTTGTTAATCCTTACATACCATGGTTTACATTTTTCAAAAGATCTTTGACTAATAGAAATAGTTAACACCTTAACATCAACAAATTTTTTATACAATTTAGTTTGAGTCATATCCAAAAGATGTTTTGGATGTGGATCACGAATTTTTGAGCCGACTCTTAATTTAAGAACATTTCTAGCATTAGGTGATACTCTTGTATTATCATGCCAAAAATTTTCAATCAAAGTTTTGACTTCACCAGTAAGTTTCATGTCAGAGCTCGGGAGTCTGCCACTAGAGCTCCACAAATGGTTTGCCAGATCACTTTCAAAGTTAACTCTTCTTTTTACAGCTCTTGCTAAAGTTTTACGATGAATATTAAGATATCCACTTATGTTTGTCATCATTCTATGATCACAAGTAGTTTTGTTTACTAAAGCTGTTGTTATTGCTCGTCATGCCACATTCCTATCTTTAGAGTGACTTTTCTTTCTGATTGTGTCAAAGGCACTAGCAACAGTTGATACAACTTGTTTTAGAGACTCATCCTTCTTCTTAGATTTCACATAAATTCCCAAACTCTTCATCACTTTTTTCATTTTAGTCATTTTAATTAGTTGTAACATTAATTGACATTGAAACCCAAATTTATTATTGTAAAAAAATTCTCTAAACAATTTAATCGTGTGTGTCCTAATCTATCTCCATGAAACCAAACCAAGCAGATTGTCTAGCACATCACTTTTAATTTTAAATTGTTCATTCATTTCATTATCATTTTTGGGGGTTTCTTTCTCAATTGGTGTTTGTATGTCTACATCCACATTGTTGATCTCAATTGTCGTTTGATTGTAGATTTCAATTGGGGTTTGAATTTTACTTTCAATTGGGGTTTGACATTTAGTTCCTCTATCATTATGATTAACATTACTAATTTGTGGTTTTTATGTGCAATATAATATGTTACTCTATTTTCAGGAAGAAAATCTAAATGATTTAAAGAGTAATTCGCTAATACAAAAAGATCAAGTTCTTTATTAGAATAAGTTTCATTTGGCTATGAAGACATACTTGTATCCAACACTTGATTAGAAAATGCACCTGAATTTTCTCCTATTATATTTTCTTCTTCAACCTATGCATCCATCATGGTGTCCTCATTCTTCTCCTCTTCTGAAACGATTGTTGAACTCGATGCTCCTGGATTTTTTAGTTTTTGAATTGTTGCTCTTCTTTCTCATTATCGTTTTGTCTCCTTCTCTCTATTTATTGCAACCTCATCAGTTGTCAGAACCTTTCTTTGCCTCTTTCTATGTTGCTTTGATCCCATGTTTGCACCAAACTTTGAATTCAAATTAATCCATTCTTGTCAAATTCAGAACAAGACAAAAAAAAGAGAATGTAGGTTAAAATATTCTTTTTATTATATCAATATGTCATAGAAATGATTTAATACTTGACAATCATTGAGATTAGGCCCACAGTCAATTTTTTTTGTCTCCAATGACTCTTTCAGAAATGGGCACCTGTTATTTAAATAGAAACGGGCACCCGTTTATAAAACGGGCGCCCATTTATTAAACGGGTGTCCGTTTCTGTTTCAACAGTCCAAAACAAAATGGGTGCCTATTTCAAAAAATTAAGAGTGGGAACCATACCCGCACCTTGCTTTTTGGTTCAAGACAAGCTTGGTCCCACCAAGCCTGTGCTTGACTTTGCAAAAATATGGCTAAGGCATTAATATATAAAATTTGCGCTTTGTCGTAATTTTTTAGAGGTCTTCCCAAATGATTTTTTTGACGAAATGAAAACTCATTTCAATTCATATTGTACAGATTATAAAAATATAAATTTTGTAGTGATATGAATAATTTTAGTATTTTTAAAATATTTATTATGCCAAAGTGGTACCTAAAGTTGAAATAGTAAGGTTAACTAAAATTTTAATAACTTTTTTGATTTTATGTTTTTGGAAAAATGAATTATATGACATCAATCTACATAGAATTTCCCTCAAAATTAAATTTTTTTTTTAAAAAAAGTGAAATTTTCATCAAATTATGGTGGTCGTACACCAGAGATTTCGAAAATGTACTTTATAGTCAATTTAAAATTAATTTTAAAAAATAGAACAAAAAAAAAGCAAAAATATTCTCATCAATCTTTGATGTTTTAGGTACCTTTCCCCAAAAGGATTTACAAAAATTCATTTATTTACTTCAAAATAGGGTGGCTGTACACGTGTGTGGTATGGTCCTAAAACATGCATTTTGAAAAAGGGGTTTTTAAAAATGCCTACTAAAATGTATTTTATACCATGTGGGTATGAAAAAAAATTACATATTTGAAAACTATACTCCGAGCACTACATTTTCTATCAGTGGATTTTTATGAGATTCAGTCTCTAAGTGCCTCAAAGTTTGACATCAATTGATAAAAAATTTGAAAAATAGGAAAAACACCTATTTTTTGCCCAAAAAGTGGACTCAACTTCTTGCTGGCACCCATTTATGATCCTATTATCCATGGTGATAAGTGAATAATAGATATTAGATATGCATTGTCCAGTAAGGAGGGAAATCCAAATAGGTAAAAATTTATTATTTTTAACACAATGTTAAATGCAAGTACATACAAAATTGCATCGTGAGATGCTGGATTGGGATGCATGACGTTACCTAAAGTATTCCCTTGCCTAGAAATTTTCATGGCATGAGCCAAAATGTATGATAAGTATAAAAAAGCAATTGTCAATAATAATACTCAAGAGGAAATTTTATCCATAACTGAGGGATAACTTGTTCATTTTTTGGACCTAGGGTTTGAAGCAGAAACTCGAATGTCCATATTGAGTTTTAATCAGTCCATAGATTACCACAAACACTTTCCTTAAATATAAGGGGCCATTATCTAAATAATGATATAATGTCCTAGGGAAGTGTGGACCTCCATCCAAGCTTTGAAAATAACCATTGCCAATACTCCAAAAAAAATGAGTGATTCAAAAGAAGATGGTTTACATCCTCCTCGTTATTCTAGCATAAAGAGAATGTCCATATTCTAGGAGTTTTTCCAAGGGAAGTCACTAAATAAGGACTCTCTCTTAAACAAAATTGAAGCATCAATAGTGGAAACTATGAACTCCAGAATCAAAGTCAGTGCTCCTCTAGAAAGTTTTATATTGGTTGGGATGATTGCATGCTTAAGAAGTGGTTTGGTCTTAAGGCCCCCCAAACCTTAGCTTTAGGAGGACAACAAAGTCATATTTGCAAACAAAAATTTGTTTGGTCTCCTCCTAGTAGTGTATGGTATAAACTCAAATTTTATGAGACCTCCAAAGGTAACTTGGGCCCATCAGGGGCTGATTGCATAATCCACTCAGATAGAGGCATAATTTTGGCCACATTGGCTAAACCATTAGAGAAAGATACCAACAACATGGCAGAATTTAAAGTGCTACTTTCAGGGTTGTCCTTATGCAAGGAGTTTTATTTATCAAAGGTAGAGATTGAAGGAGACTCTCTCATCACTATTAATGCAGTTAGATTAAAATTGACCCCTAATTGGAGACTTCAATCAGTACTAGATGCTATCTTAAGCCTCTTGGTTAATTTTGAGCAGGTGACCATTAACCACATATATAGGGAAGGTAATTTAGCAGCAAATGAAATGAAAAAGTTGGGAGAGGAAGGAAAATTCTTTAAAAAATTTTTTTGAGAACATTCCTCCTTTTTCTTCCCCTTTAATGAAAGTAGTGAAGACATCATGAGGAGCTGACAAGGTAGAGGAAGGCTATGAGGTCTAAGAGGACTTCGACATCAAAGGATATTCTTCTCCTTCAGACTTAGGAAGTTAGGTGTGTTTCAATATTCTTAGACTCACAAGAGGCAGGAAATTTAGTGACCTTAGAATCACAACAACAATATTGAATCTGACCAAAACACAAGACATCCAGGAAGGATGGAGATAAAGATAAGAGAGCTTCTTTAATCCTTTTGACAGATATGTTAATAATTTTTGCTATATTTGGAGCAAGCTTTAAAATCATCATTTAAACTGCAGACTTAAAACTTTAATCTTGAGAGCGGAATAAATATGACTATGAGAAAAGGAAGGAAAGTAAAGGCAGTAACAAGAAGAGGCAAGGCACCCAAGATTTTGGTTGAAGATGTGCCAGAGTGAGTTTTTAGGATGATGCTTCTGGAGGATTCCTGCGTAGTGTTCTTCAGATTTGGTTTTGGCAAAATGATGTTTGATGTAATTATACTTTAGTTATAGGTTGTATGGGCTATGACTGGAGGTTTACTTGTCAGTTCTTTCCTCCCAATATAATTTTGAACTAGGAATGATGTACTTTTATTATTATTAATAAATATCATCTCAGCTATGACCCCTTATTCATAAAAAAAATACTATATGATCTCAAGTTTACAATTCTAAATGAACAAAGAGAAAGAGGGAGAAATTATGAAACTACACTCTTTCCTTTATAATTTAGATATATGTATATAAATTGTTATCCTAATAGTTTTCACCCACAATTCCATCCTCCAAGACTATAATCTAAGGTATATGCATGAAAATTATTTCGTAAACCTATCAATACTCTTATTTCAAGAACAATTACTAACATCTCGAGAGACAAACATCATGACTACATGAGTGAAGAGGTTAAATTCTTAAATGAAAAGTTTCAAGGAATTAAGTGCAAACATGACACATGGATAGGCTGAAGAAATCCATAGAGAAGGAAAGGAGAGTTTCAGATTTAGATTTACTTTAACTAACATTCTGATTTAAAACACAATGAAAGAAAGGTTTTATTTTCAGTTTTTAATAACAGTCTCAGTTTCAGTGATCCAGTAAACATAAACATAAACACATTTGTTTAAGAAAATAGCGACAACGTAAAATACAGGAAAATTGCTAAGAACCCATATTTTATTATTTTGCATTCAACATTTCAAAATAAAATAGCTAAGTAATAAAACCTACTTGGCTTCCACAGTAACGAATATGAAACCATGTGAAGAATATTTAGGAATGAGAGTTGAATTTTCCTTGAAAACTCGGCCTGTTCTTTTCCTATACCCGCAATGAATATGTATGAATTAGGAGCTCATGTTTTCCCATCGGCTATGTTGAACAGAATAAGTTTTTGTAGAAAATAAAATAAATGCCTCATGTAAGGCATTGCATCCTCAAGTTAGAAAAAATAAAACTATTATTTTTTTATATTGTAACAAGCTCAAATGACTATTTTTCATTTAAATATTATTTGAATTTGGCTGCATTTTGACTCATTATGTTCACTGCCTATTTGTTATGAGTCAACTTGGAAAAACTACTTGTAGCAAAATAAATTTGGCTCAAAACATCGCCCTCCAAAAAGCATATGAACTTGTAATAGTTCAAAGCAATTAAATAATACAAACATTTTGATCTTGATTGCCATATATCGATTTTGTAAATGTGAGATTTTGTTTAAAACAAATCAGCTTCCTTGACATAATAATTATAACATAATTATTTGGTTGGTTTCCCCATTTTTCTATTTTCTCATTTGTCTTTTATCTGGTTAGAATTGTGTCGATTCTTCTTCTTCATCCTCTTGGCTGTCATATTCGTCTTCAAATCGTTTCTCCAATAGTGTTTTATTCTTATTCCCTTTGGTGTTTGGTGTTTGTCCTAGTCATGACATTATCTTCACTTTTTCTTATATGTTTCTTCTTTTGTTTCTCTACAATTACCATTCTGTAAAATTTTGTGCTTTGGTAGCATATAAAATTTTAGCTAACAAGCAAACATTGGATCAAGCTAGAAAAGAAAGAACAAACATGCAGATAAAAGAGGAAAAATTAAAAGAAGAATAAGAACATTAAATCTTTCTTATTTTTTTACATATGAATAGAATTACAATATATAGACTTCCTCAAAGAAAAAAGTGGAGGAAAAACAAGAATAAAATTGTAAAAATCAGAGATATTCCTTAGTTAGCTTAAAAACTAAGCAATTGCAAGTTTATCCATAAATAAATGATAAAGTAATATGCAAAAGCAACTATCCTTGAAAGTAGGGATAAAAAAAAAGCTTGCTAATTTTATTGCACTAACACCCCCCCTTAAGTCTAACTAAGGAGACAAAATCTTAGGGAAAGAAAAGAGGAAATAGGGAAAACCCAGTGGAAACAAAACCCCCCCTCAAAATATGCACTAGAAAAACATTCTCTGAGACACAAGAAAAGTGTGGACGGTTCTCAAATGATGACTGCCATAGTGATGATTGAAGAACCTTCTTTGAAACCAGGATGAAGATTAGGATAAATCTGCATAAGTGCCTCCAACGACACTATTCAAATAATGAGAAAATGGAAAAAAAAGACAAAACATCTGTCAATCAAAGATACAAAAGCCAATAATCTGCATAGGTGCCCCCAAATAATGAATAGATGAAAAACAAAAGAAAAAAATCTATCAGTCAAGGATGCAAATGACACATGGATCTGTATGAGTGACCCCTATGACACTACTCTACCATGCAAGAACAAAATGCTAGTTGAAAATGAAGGTGTCAATTGTTAATAAAAATAATCAACTACGGAACCAAGGAAGCATCAACACGAATAATAGAAACCCCTCCATAATGTTAAAAAGAGAGACATGGAAGGCCCACTGAAATGGTATCACTAAAGAGAAAATGAAGGTAAGTTTCATGCAAAAAGAGCATGACCTTGGCCTGTCTATGATGGGCCAGAAGAATTTGGTTCAACTTATGTTTCCATTACTATTAGATGCAAGCCTCTACTTCTGAGCTGAAGCAGAATCTTTGGCTTCCATTTTAAATAGTAATATAACATCAGATTCACGAAGGCTAGAAAATTCATTCTAAATAAACTCTAAATTTCTACAATACCTGCAAAATAAATTTTATTCTTCTTTCTAGCAACCATGAACTCTAATACCATGTAAAATTTTGTGCTTTGGTAGCATGTAAAATTTTAGCTAACAAGCAAACATTGGATCTAGCTAGAAAAGAAAGAACAAACATGTAGGTAAAAGAGAAAAAATTAAAAAAAGAATAAGAACATTAAACTCTTTCTTATTGATTTACATATGAACACAATTACAATATATAGACTTCCTCAAAGCAAAAAGCAGAGGAAAAATAGGAATAAAACTTTAAAAAGCAGAGATATTCCTTAGCTAGCTTAAAAACTAAGCAATTGCAAGTTTATCCATAAATTAAGGATAAAATAGTATGCAAAAGAAACTATCCTTGAAAGTAGGGATAAAAAAAATCTTACTAATTTTATTGGATTAACATCCTCTAGAGTTATCGTCATGTGAGGTTTTCGAGATTCACACATCCATGTTGTGACATATCCTGACTTGTTTTGACATCTTCCAAATTATCCTTTCTCCTCTTTGTAGCTCATCACTCCAAGATTATTAATTGTTTCCTTGATTTACATAGAATTTTTTGTTATTTGACATGTGAATATTATATGATTCTCCCTGCTATAAAATGTGCATCTTAGTTTCTTTTCAACCAAACATTCTAATGTGTAGTGTATCTTCCAATAGTTTTAAAATAGGTAGCATTATCTCTTGTTTTCTTACCTCAACCTCCTTTGTAATTAGATTTTTGATTGTCATACAGATAGTCTTGATTATTTTATACTACACGTGTATGGGTGGATTTGACCTGTTAACACAATGCAAACAACACAAACAAGATTAAATCATGCATTTACTAACTAAAAATCACTCACAACACTGATAACCTAGTAATGGAAGCACCCTATTCCATTTGATGTGCTCTTTAACTTTGATATGTGGGTATATTCTCAAACACAATAATTTTGTTCCCCAAATGATGATTAAAATGCTAAATGGATGAAATGAGGAACTAAGATGCAAACTAGGATGGAGTATGTAATGCTAGAAATGCAAGAAATACTAGAGCTAAGCTATGATATCCATGATTTCTAAGATAAAATACAAGTAAACAATTCTATGTTATGAAACTAAAAATGTTCAAAATTGCAACTAAGAGCTTTAGAATGATTTTAGCATCATAATATTACACATGAAAGATGGAAGAAAATGCTGTGGAGAAGCCCCAATTTACAGAGTTTTGGAAAACAAAATGGAAGATTGAGATTCAAAATTGAATGGAGGGCTAAGATTTCATGGGATCAATGATGTGGAAATGGTGTGGATGTCAAATGGAAGCCAAGTAGGCAAAGTAGTTGGTCATGCAAAGGTGGTGGTTTCTCACACCTTAGAAGAGGTGGAAATAAATGCAAAATGAGAGATTAATGGAAGAGGTGAGAGGCTCAAGAAATCTCATGCATGTGTGAGCAAGTCTCAAAGAAGAAGGTGGAGAGAACAGTATAAGAATGTTGGTGCATATTTAAGGAAGGTAGTTAGCCACCTTGGGAAGGGTTGCTCACACATGGGTGAGAAATTTGAAAATGGAGGGAAAAGGCTAATTATTGTAGTAATCACAAAATTAGTCTTAATTAACCTACGATTAACCGAGTAGGCTTAGGGACGATGGTGATGGGTTATAGGCTAGGGATTTAGGTAGGATTCAGATGTAATTAATTAGAAATCAATTAAATCATAGGATTAGGCTAAGATGTCTTATTTAAATAATTATGAAATTATTCAAATAGAGGCTAAGGGGAGGGGTGTAATAAATTTATTTATTTATTTTTTTAAGCAAAAGTGGATTATCCACCATATTTTTATTAATAATAATCTATTCAATAACTCCCCCGTGGAAGAATCAGTAAGAAACCCCAGGATCATTGTCATATACATGTATATGTTCTATGGTATCGATTTACAAGATCAATTACATAATGGATCCACTAGGGATTTTGATTTTGTACAAACTTTCCACATGTCAGGGCATATGCCGGGACTTATGGATTCTATGCCATGTACTATTTGACCCTGCTTTCAAATAACCACTTATAGGTCAATGTTCTACTGATCTTACATTTGAGATAACAATTTATATCTGTTTACAAAACTAAAAAAGAAAAAACTTGTAGAGAATGTATATAAACTTTCAAATTTTATTCGATCATGTCCTCCACACCCCAACAAGTAGTCGGGTACTCCGAAGCATGTGAGGACCAACCTGTGGGTTCAGCATCTGCATTCTCCCTTTTCTCTGCTGCAGCCGAGTGTGAAGTTTCCGCCACAGAGTCTGCATCTTGTGGCCAACCGAAGGTGTCATCCGCACTTTGATTGTTGGGTGCCATTTTCTCACCACCCTGTGTACATTGTTCATTGTTTTCCAATTCGCAATCCAGCTTCGAGGGGTGTGCATTGAGGTCCGGCACCACATCCAACATTGTCGAGTGCCCCCGATGGGTTGGCTCTGATTGAGCTTGTGCTTCTGTTCGTGCTCGGGGGGCATTTGGGAATTTGAAAAGGTCTAATAATGCATTCACTTTGTTTGTGATTATGCCCACCATGTAAAACCCTAGCTTTTGATTCATATTGCGAAGGGTGTTTTCTGCATACCTTGCATCCTGCCGCTCCAAAGATATTTTTATGTTGACATATAATAGCATGTAGTCATGGTTAGTGAGTAATTCCTGGTGTGTGAATACACCACCAACTAATGCCACTCCCTTCCATAGATCATAATTCTGTAATGCCCACAACAGTTCATTTCTTTGCAAGTAGTTTGGGTCGATAACTTTCTCAGCCAACGATATGAGCAATGGCACTGATTGTATGAGGTCTAGTGCATTAGAAAGGAAAATAGAAACCAATTGCGCTGGGTAAAAGAAATGACAAATATGTTCTTCTAACATTTCTTCTCCAATGACTACGCGGATGGCATACCGAATCCTTGTTGAATGGCATATGAACATAGCGGCAAATGTTTCCTCATCAATGCTCACAGGCAGAACCTCTTCAATCCCCGCGGCTTGAATCTGAACTCTGTAATTTCTTGGTAGCATGTCATGGTGGTATCTGCCGCATGACCTGCACTTCAAAATCTGCCCTAGTCTTGCCTCCATTGTTGCTAATTGAGTAAAAAAAATGGTATTTGTGAGGGCAGAATGGGGGTATAAATATTATTCTATGTGTATATCCCTCATTCTGTGTTTATATCCCTCATTCGTGTCGTTCCTTTTCATGATTGTCAAATCCTGATTATTTGAGGGATATGGTAATATGATCCCCTGCCGTGTTTTAAGTATTGAAGTGATCCTCTGAAAATCTTGGCCATGTACTTTCTCCCATTGCATAATCAAATCACACATGTGAACGAGCTGTTGAAAGTTCATAGATGGGAGAGTTGGCGGCATGTCTTCTGTGTCTGTTTATTTCTGCATTTATGTTCATCTAATAGCACATCTTGTCACACGTCTGTGGTATTAATCCACATATAATTAGATGTTGTGTCATTAAACCCACTTGCCATTTCCCTTGGTTATAACCATGAGTTACTCCATGCTGCCATATGAATTGTTATTATACTGATTGCGGTGTCAATATCACCTTCACGGCTTGAGGTTGAGTTGCACAGTTTGTTAGTTAATCCGCCTTGTTTTATCCACCTTTTTCAATCTCCACCCTATATCAATATGTCCTTGTTATATATTTCATACAACTTGGCATCTTGATTTATGATTATTTCATGATTAAAAAAGATTGCCCCATACCCTTCACATCCTTTATTTGCTAGATGGTCTACTAGTTGATTACCTTCCCGTAAGGTATGTGAAATTTTCACTTCAATGAATGAGTCTATTAATTTCCATATTTTTTGTAGGATGTATGTGAGTTTCCAGTTGTGGGAAACCTGATTTAGACATGCTATAATTATGACTTGTGAATCTCCTTCTATTTGAATCTTCTGATAGCCTCCCTTTTTGGCCAATATTAACCCTTCAAAAAGTGCTCGAGCCTCAGCCATATTATTTGTGCCAATTGGTAGTGGACCATACTTAATAGCTAGTAATAGTCCTTGATGATCCTGAATGCATACCCCTACCCCTGATTTACCTGGATTCCCCCTTGAAGATCCATGAAAAATTATTTTGTTTAACCCTTTTACTGGTGCGATCCATTTAACTTGATCTCTATTCTGCATTTTATTCACTATTTTTTTATAGCCCCAACCAAAAGGTGCATAGATTTGTTTCCATTCTCTCAAAATTGAAGAGTCCCATGATGTCATGATCAAATTGTGATTTAGTTTACTATGGCTAGCATTGACTAGTTTAGAAATTGCCTTTTCTAGCTGATTTGTAACTACTTGTATTGAAGAAGAAGTTCTGCGGAAAATTCTTTTATTTCTCTCCCACCATATAGCCCAAAAAACTAGTGTTGGGGTACATATCCAGATTGCTGTAAAGAGGGATGAGGAATATAGTCGAGGCCATGACTCAAATAGGTCCCATAGTTTATTTGGGAGTGGGGTGTAATAATGCAAATTTTTAAGTACAAAGAACCAACATTCTTGTGCAAACTGGCATGTTAAGAATAGATGGTCTGTATCTTCCTATTGATTATCACATAAGGGACAATTAAATGACTGGGCTATGTTGAGTCTAAGAAGTCATTCACTAGTTAATACCCTATTATTCAGAGCTAGCCAGGCAAAGCAACCTGCTTTTGGCAGAATTAAATTATTCCAGCAAAAAGTGTATACCCGTGATGATTTTATAGTAGCTTCTCTTTGTTGGATAAGTTTATACCCTTCTTTGATGTTGAATCTGCCATCTTTCCCTGGGGCCCAGATCAATTTGTCCTCTAAGCTTGAAAAGTAAACCAATTTTTGTGTGAGAATATTCTTCATACACTGAATCTCATGATGAGATAAAGGCAGATCCTGAGGATCTTTCCATATTAC
>MU224692.1:3343659-3356487 GCA_018584345.1 Thuja plicata
TACCTAATTAACTAATTTTAACTATCAACTAAAAGCCCATAATCTAATCTAACTACCTACTAACCACTAGCTTATTAATCTATTACTTATTAATATATTATTCCCCAACCACAAAGTCCAAAATGCCCTTGGGGGGGTCAAATTTCTAAGTGGAAGTGCAGGTTGAAAAGGACTGATTTGGGGGCCCACCACAAATCCTACCTACATCCCTCAACAAGGGATTTTGCATGGCATAAAAATACATCCCAAGGCATTGCAGTTTCCAGGCAAGGAGGATGAATGTTTTTCTATGGCCCACCAACTTGTCCCTATCCTTCCCAAGAAGAATTCTCATGGAAGGGAGGGAAGGTTGACTTGGTTAAAGGACAATGTCAGGTCTTAGGGGAATGTGGACAGCAAGGGAGATGACGCCAGAATCAAGTAGTGCAGCCCCTTTAAATAAAGTGATTTATTTTATTTTAACTTGGCACAATCCAATGTTCAAGTAAATAGGTAAGAGGTAAAGATGGGGCCCACAAAAAAAGGGTAAGAGTGTAAGGTGAGTAAATCTTGGATTAAGGGTTAAATTACATGGTTATGCTAATGAGATCAGATTTTGAATTTAATTATAGGGAAAGCACAGTGGGAAAGAAATATTCTCTATGGTAAGGAGAATATTTCCTTTCCCATACAAATTCCAGAGAGCATTTTTTCTCTAAATCTGGAAAGTGCTATGGCTTTGTTTGATATAAGCTCTTCCATTTGATTTACTTGGTTCGTTTTTGTAATAGATCTTAGTATGCATTAGGATTGATTTGAAAAGGCAATATACTAAGAAGGCTAATCACATTAGTTGATTTAATATTATCATACTAATAAATCTGATTTGTTTTTGTTGGAAAGGTTATTTCTTCTTCTCAAGAGTTGAGATTGAAGTAAAGATTTTTAATGAAGAAAGTTAAATCTAAGTAGATAGAATAATGACTTTCAAGGGGAGAAATGGAGTGTTCCAATAACTTGAAGGATTACATTTACATACATTATGAAGGTTTCAAGACTCGCAATTCCTCAAGATTTTTAGGAAATGAAACTATTATATTGTCTTTCTCTTTTCATATTGAGTATTCCTCTAACATGTATGGTTACTCCTTTTCTTTTAAGAAATAAAATGCATGAACTAAGGATTCCATCATTTACATTATGGAATGAGATCTCACAATCTACATCTACACATCTTCAAGATGACAAATCTACATAATACATGGATGGTATGCAACATATCTTCCTTTAATGAATCATTACATAAAGAAGGAGACCTCTTCACATCTAGTTTGAGAAGCTTAAAAAAAGAACATTACAACAATAAACAAGAATGGATTTCAATACAATGAGTGACTACGCAACATTGGATTTGCTTACACACAACTTCCCCCAAATAGGGATTTCTTACAAGCTTCTTTCACCATCTTCATGACTTCAAAAACCTGCAATTTTCAAGAGGGAAACCATGGGAGCTCACCTCCCAACCAAGGCCTCAAGGAGGCCATCCCCGAGCTTGGAGAACCAAGGCTAAACAAGATTTCATATCCAAATTCTCACAACATCTCATATGCACAAAACAACAATAAACCCCCAACTAAAGTTTCACAAATGAGTTTTCCAAACCCATTGAAGTAAGGTGAAGGTGGGATTTTCCAAGGAGGAGAATGCCATTTGCATCTTTTTTTTTTAAATTCCTCATTAATAACTTTTCCATGCCTTTCCAAGGCTTCATTGACATTCCTTCCCTATATAGATTTGGTCATTTCTAGACCAAAATAATATTTGCAACATGGCTTCATGGAGCCCATACTCCATGAAATTATCCCTCTTCTCCAAGAGAAGAGACTCTCACTGCAATGGAGAGCCCAACTAACCCCTTCACCCAAGGCCACTTCTTCCCTTCCCAAAGGGTGAGTAATGCCTTAACTCCCATGAACATCACTCCCAAACCAAATGAACAAGAATTGAAACAAAAATCCAAATGCATTCCCAATCCAACACATGACAACAAAATTTACATACAACAACACTATACAAGATTACAAACATGAACACCATACAAGATTTCATATTCATAAAATAATAACATCCAATTCTACTTGCAACATACAAGCACTTCATGGCAAAGGAAACCAACCTTCCAAATGTGTTATGGTGAATGAAACTTGAGAAGAGCCCAAATCCCTATCCTTCCTCTATCTAAACCCTAATTGTCTCTAAAATTAGAGAGTGGGTGAACACCCACTAAGTCTCCCAAAACCCTCTAAAAAGACTCCCAAAAGTGTACTCAAGAACTAGCAATAATGAGACATGACAACTAGCCTTTTTGTCTCCCCTCTTAATTGTGAGTTTAGTAAGGAGTGTGGGACAAGTTAGATGCATGTGGCTATCTCTATTTTCTCCATTTTTGAAAAGTAGGCATTTTGGAGAGTCATAATGGTGACCTAGGTTTCTCCCATAGGTAAAAACTAGCCCTAACCCAAGGTACCCCCTTAGGGTTAACTAATTTTGGTCAAAAATATACTCTAAAGTACCCTTCCAAGGTACCCCTAAAGTTCAAATCTGAGTTCCAACATGATGTGATCCCTACAAGACATCTATATGCAAGTGGGATTAATATAATATTATATAAGGTTAGGTGATTCTTTCCCAAGCCCTAATTGACATGTCACTATCCACATGGACAACACAAGTGTCAAGTGACACTAAACAAAATACACATCACATTCACAATGACATGTCCAAACAACATCATAAATTTTAAACCATTAACACACATTCAGATTACATTTACAACAAGGGTCACATTACGACGAGGTTTCAACCTCTTATTGGATTAAACCTTGGCTTACTCAAATCACATGTGTTTAGCCCTGATTCTCCGAATAATTCCATGATTCCCTTTCCTCCACACTAAACTTCAAGCATCAGTAGTCCAAGATGGTAAAATTACATGTAATATACATTTTCAATTCATAATTAGCAACATTAATCAATAAGCAGAATTAAACCCCTAATTGAAATTTTCATACAGAAATGTTTAAAACATAAGAATTCCTTAATCACCATGACGTAAAATCCATGAAATAGTCAAGTCTAATCATGATTCGTTCTTCTCATCAATTCACTGATCTAAACATATATATATATAATCAAAATCAACCACCTGTTCTAGGTCTAATCCAGATCAAAATATAATCCACACAATATAATCATCATCATAACATAATATCACGAGTCTCTGTCAGGATAATCAAAAAGTGTATCAATGTATCAAAACACAAAGTATCAAAGTGTGATCGAGCAGTAAGGCTATGATGGGTCGGGGTGAGGCCTCACATATGACATAGGAGAGAGCGCATATATTTTTGAAAATAAGTAATATTTATGGATAATGTAAATAGATAATATCTCACACAAGTCATGAGACTAACGTTTATAGTGCAAATGAAAGAAAACATTATATTTTTAGATGCAAGGAAAAATAGGTGCACATATAGAGAAGGGTGACTCGTCATTGCCCAAACAATAAATCTTGGTTGAGTTTCCTTGTATCATCTTTAGTCTTCCCGCTTGTCTTGCATCAAGTTATTGCTCCTAGATGTCTGCATATGAGAGAGAGTGTGTGTGTATTGTTGGAGAAATGAAGGTCACCATTCAATACATGCACATGCATCTAAAAACATATAATATGATCCCCATGTACACCATAAGAGCTAGCATGTCGTGGATGTCCAAGAAAAAGATAATTATCAAACACATTTTTCATTTGTTCATTTTTATCTAATATGTTTGTTTCATGTGCGGGGACAGGTAAACATTCATTCACATTTCAATATATGGGGTAAAATGGTCTCCCACTAGGGTTGAGCCTAGCATGCTATCATTTTTATTTAGTGTTTCAAATGGTCATAAGAGACTGTACAATTCAGTGTCATCATGTCATTGTAACGTAATAAAGTAGACATACATCACTTATTATATTAATTTGATACCATAGTCATAAGAGATGAATGTCAGCTCAATGGGGTGACAGTGACGTGGTGACACTAAATAATGATTTACAAAAATAAAGTGAAAATGAATTTCAAAACATCATGGATGCATAATCACAATTATAGTAAGTATTAATTTCATCAAGCAAAAAGAAATGTATGTAGGCCATTATTAAAACTAAGCATGCTACATGAGAGCACAATGATGACATATTCAAGATATTATACAAAAAAATTATCTTATAGAGTGGTAACATACAACTACAGGAGATACCATGCCATCAATGAACTGTCCTAAATAAAAAAAACATCACAATATAAGGAACAAAGATGTATAATTATCTTCAAAGGAAAACAAAAGACCATTCAAAAGGCACAAGTAGAGTCAAAAGAACTAGGAGTAGTAATAGAAGCCTATCATCATTAAAATGCACCAAAGATGACATTCAATCATGCCTTATAGTGACAAATACAATATTCAAGATACAATTAAATATTGTCATTGACATTATAAATAATGGTTGTACTTATAGCAATGTCAAGTGCGTACATATCATGGAAATGTTATTCAATGTTACAATATTTCAAATCATCAAATCTTATCACAACCAAGTCACAAGGACCTTAAACAAATGCCATGGTGAAGTTATTGCTAATTGGTCAAGTCAAAGCCAAATGTCAACGGAGCAATGTTGTCATAGAGCCAAGAATAATCAGAATATATGAACAATGATGTCTTAATGAATCCGATGATAGTAATCAAATGAGTTAAAATATTAATCACATGGTATGATTTCTAATGCACGGTATGTTTTAAAGAAAGATATAAAAAAGTGTTGCAGCCCCATCAAAATACAATGAAAAAATATATAATCAATCGTATCAGGATGCCAATATACAAAGATTATGACCGTATACAATGTTTTAGAGGAAAAGAAGTAAACAATCCATGTACAACAGATTGCATAGAAATAATCAACATATAGTAGCAAGATAATGTTGTCACAAATATAACAACGAACAAGCTAAGATTATACAAATGAAAGGCTTAGAATTATATACAAGAACTCATGGCACCAAAGGAACGCTCATTTCAAAAGTGTCAATTCTTAAGTATCTTCTAACAAGGAAATTTTTTAGAATAGCAATAGCATCCCAAGAAGCCCTGGAGCCTGAGAACAGTGCTAGAGTTTGAGAATAAAGCTTGAAACGTTCCATTATCATGGGTATTGATCAGTTTTCACATTTTTATTATCGTATCAGGAAAGTGCAGTCAATATAAATTAGGGATTGAGTAAGGAATTTCATTCTTCAAGTGTCATAATATATACGGGTCTCAATGTCAAGGGATAAATTAACAGCAATGCCATGCCCATGGATAATAGTCATAACAATAACAGGTAAAAAAAATGACGAATAGTGAGTATGGCATATAACTTGAACAATATGACCACAGTTTCATAGAATCTTATCAGGAAGAAGTGTCCTTGCCTTAACAAGTGTATTATTTTCATTGTATATCAAAAACAATCGAGGGTGTTATTTCCCAAATAATGCAAATCATAGTGATATAACGAAACTGTGCCTATGAATGTTTACTAACAGCTACCATCTCATAATCTTCAATCAATGAAGCAAGGACAGTAACATCAAAATGGTTGCCTCATTAATTCAAACATAGTAAAGAAGGTTTCATGTCATCTTTTGTGCTCAGAAAAACCAAAATCCCAACAAGGGTTTCACAATATAGGCTCACAGTTTATGTTGGTTTACAGTCAGAATCAAATGTCATACCATAAAATACAAAGTCACGGGTTATGTACCACAAAAGGAACAAGCAGAACCACGACGAGTACAAAGGATGCATAGATAAAGGTTTGGTATTTAACAGAACAATATAAAATACTGCAGATAAGACAAGGAACATTTCTAAAATGTAAAAGTCGTGACAAGAAGATAACATAAAACTGATGTCATGAACTGCAATGAGAAAACACAGATAGGGCTCATTTTCAGGCATGAAGTATGCGTTCAAGTAAAAGGAGTCGTGACCTGGAAAAAATACATATGAAAATGCATAGAAAGAAAAAACGATTTTCATATCCATTTCTCATACAGAGAGCCTAAGCACGAGATAGCAGAATAATGTGAAGTTTTTCTTTTATTATTTTGCTTACAAAGTTGTAGATATTCAAAGGATTAGAGTTTTAGAATGTGAGCATCACAGGCACTCAGGAAATGAAGGGTAATATTCATCAAGAGAGCACAGATGTGTTTAGAGAGAGAATGAAACAAAGCTCAGTTATTTTGTGTTCATCAAATGAAGGGTCTTACCTATTACCTATCAAATGTGTGCTACAACCATAGATAAACCTCAAGAAATACTCTAGCAAAGTGTACAGAGAACCCTATTCTTTGTAGTTGGTGGCACAACAAAACCATGATAGAAAATGCAAAAATGAAAATGAGTCTTGGCTTTACCCTAATAGCATCAGATGAGCTTAGACATTTTTTCCTTAAGTTTTAAATGAAATTTGTATAAGGGTATATGCACAAAGGTAGGGAACCAAAAAGATGCCAAAAAACATTTTGGTCCCCCAAAAGTCATAGCACGTACGCCCTATAGTGTGCATGCGCTATGGCTTGGATTGCCCAAGCCTAAGGATTGGAAAATCAAAGGAATACCACGTGCGCACTATAGCACGTGCGTGCTATAACACGTGCGTGCTATAGCTATAGCGTGTACGCGCTATGTAACATTAAGAAGATGCTTAAGGGAGGGAGAGAGACAAAGTCCAACAAGCCCTGCCAGACCAATTCCAGCACTAGGACATTACATAAAATGTAACATTCAATACTTAAGTTACATTTTATGTATATGCTTTCAGGATATTTGAGAGTGGTTTCAGCTTCATAGTATTTAAGATAAAGATTCTGGATTTTGAGGGTTTTTAGGAAATTTTAGACTTAGCCAAATTTCAAGAATTAACACATTGTCTTCAACATTATTCTCAGTGGACTATTTATTGTAACCTTAAGTCCTTGACTTGTGCATGATCATTTAAGGATCATTTCTCATTTTATTGTTTATGCTATGGTTAGTTTGGTAATTGACATGTATGTTTAACCATGTTAGGAGAGAGAGATCTTATGACCCCTTACCATACATCTTAGGGGTCGTAAAGGGTCCTACAGGGTCATAAGGTGTTCTAGGACACGTTAATGTGTCCTAGGACCTCTTAAGACCACAAACAAACTCATAGGACCCCTTACCATTCATTAGTGTATGGTAAGGGGTTGTAAGAGGTCTAAGGTTAAGGGGTTCTAGGACCCCTTAAAAACCCTTACGACCCCTAAGATGTAGATAGAGGGATCTTCAAGGTCCCTAAGGAGTCATAAGGGGTCCTAGGACACATTACTATGTCTTAGGACCCCTTATGACTCCTTATCGTACATCTTAGGGGTCGTAAAGGGTCATAAGGGGGTCTAGGACATGTTAATATGTCCTAGGACCCCTTAAGACCACTTACAACCCCTTATGACCCATTAACAACCCTTACGACCCCTAAGATGTAGAGAGAAGGGTCCTAGAGGGTCATAAGGTCTCCTAGGACACATTATCATGTCCTAGGACCCTTTACCATACATCTTAGGGGTCCTAAAGGGCTGCAATAGGTCATAAGGGGTTCTAGGACACATTATTTTGTCTTAGGACCCCTCAAGACCCCTTAACAATCCTTACAACCCCTAAGATGTAGAGAGGCGTCTTACATTATCCTAAGTGCTCATAAGGCATCCTAGGACACATTAATATGTCCTAGGACCACTTATGACCCCTTAGGACCCCTTATCATACATCTTAGGTGTCATAGACGGTACAAAGGGGTCATAAGGGGTTTTAGGACATTTTAATGTGTCATATGACCCCTTAAGACCACTTACGATCCCTTAGGACTCCTTACAATTCATTAGTGTATGGTAAGGGTTCCTAAGGGGTCGTAGGGATTCTAGCGGTCCTAAGACACATTAATGTGTCCTACGACCCCTTAACAACCCTTATGACCCCTAAGATGTAGAGAGAGGGGTTTTCAAGGGTCCTAAGGGGTCATAAGAGGTTGTAGGATAGATTAATGTGTCCTAGGAACCCTTATGACCCCTTATCATACATCTTAGTGGTCCTAAAGGGTTTTAAGGGGTCATAAGGGATCATACAACACCTTAATGTCTCTTAGAACCCCTTAAGACCCCTTACGACCCCTTCTAGACACCTTACCATTTGTTAGTGTATGGTAAGGGGTCGTAAGGGGTCTAAGGCGTTGTGGGACACATTAATGTGTCCTATGACCCCTTAGGACCCTCTAATACCCCTAAGATGTATGGCAAGGTATTGTAAGGTGTCATAAGGGGTCATAATGGGTCCTAGGATACATTAATGTGACCTAGGAGCCCTTATGACCCCTTACAACACCTTATAACACCTTACCATACATCTTAGGGGTATTAGAGAGTCCTAAGGGGTCATAAGGATGTGTCCTAGGAACCCCTCAAGAATCTGTATGACTCCTTACCATACATTAGTGTATGGTAAGGGATCCTAAGGGATGTTAGGGAGTCCTAGGACATAGTAATGGACCCGTTCACAACCCTTACAACACTTATGATGTAGAGAGAGGGGTTCTAAAGGTTTATAAGGGGTCATAAGGGGTCCTAGGACATTAAAGTGTCCTAGGACCTTGAACCCTACATCTTACAGGTGCTAAAGGGTTCAAAGCAGCAAAAAATTTAGTGACGATTATTTGCCAATTGGCGAATGTCGCATGTCGGCGAGCGGGGAATTGGCAATTTTTTTTCATATATTATGTTGACCCTATCATCCAACAATTATTAATATTGGACCAAAGCCCGAGCCCATCGCCCATCGCTTTATTTAATTTTCTACTTTTCTTACACATCATCGCCAATGGAATCTAATTTTTGGTCCCTGTAAATTTTGAAATTTTGCCTATAATTTATACGCGACTCAAATGGATGGCCTATATTTGCCAATAGTTTTATACATTTATATTTACAGGCCGCCCCAAATTTGCCTGGCATTTTGCGGACGCGTGTCTCAACCCGACCCAAATTCGCCAACTTTATTAATCATTCCTTCATATTGGACAACCCATAATCGCCTCGCAAATAACACAAGACATGTTAAAATTACACGGGCTTTGCCAAATTTGTATACCTTGACCTAATGCCTCCTGCCAAATTCGCCAAATAAGGATAGTATAAAAATATTTGATCGATAGCAAAGTTTCAGACTGTTGAGTGCAACTGCATGTTGCACTGGCGAGTAGCGACTGCAATTTAATTTGAGGTAAAGGTAAGTGATACTTATTCTGCGACTCTGTAATTTTGAGTTCATTACTATTTAGTGGTAACTGGTAACTAGTTAGGGAACACTGGTGACAGGGAGACCTCAGACATGATTTTAGGGCCAATAAATCCAAAATCATATTTATATATATTATAGTCTATCGTCACTTCTTCAACAATTTAACATTTTTTTTTTGCAGTGGAATTCGTTGGAGAATGGAGATGTCAAACAAAAATAAGGGTAACAAGAATAAGGGTAAGGTTCCTGCAAGTGGGGAAAGCCAAGAGAGGCCAGAAAAACATAGAACCTTATCATTGTACTTTGGTCATGGTGTTGGAAATGTTTCTGTCCAAAATCGGGAAGCTGCTTCATCACAAGTAGTTTTTGAAGATTCACAACTTGAAACTACACGACATATTAAAGAGGTAGGCAAACCTGATATCTCAGATCACGATGAACTTGAAGAGGATTTTCAGTTAAATACCCAGAGTATTCATAATGATATAATCGACTTGGATGAGACTAAGAATGTCAGAGATGATGATGGTGTAGGGAAAAAGAAAAGAAAAAACAATTCAAAAAATGATCGGAAGTGGGAGTTGTTGAGGAATTTTCAAATAGAATGGGTGTCAAAGTATCCATTCATTAAACCAGTGGAAAATCCAATTGAAGGTTAACCTCTGGTAGAATGCAGATGTAAGATTTGCACCAAGATAAATAAGAAGGAAAAGAGGCTGCAGTTAAAAATCAAAACCATAGAGAAAAATATGGGTAAAGTTTACGAAAAGAAAACCATAGATGGAGTTGAAAAATCAGTGATAAGATGGAAAAAAAAGGATGAATCTCTGCATGTTAGGACTGCAAAATTATATGAATTTCAGCTGAATATACAAATGAAGCCTGCTCAAGTTAAAGGCTCTATTGAAGCTTGTTTTGGAAAAGTATTGGAAGTAGAACTAATGGGAAAAGTTGTTCACTTAAGTGTTGTTTTTAATATTTTGAGCAGAGGGCATCCTATGACAGACTACCCATCATTGAGTGCTTTATTACACTTTTTGAAAGTTCCTAACTATCCTAACAGTCATTGGTCAGTAAATAGTGGATGGGAATGGGCAAGTTGTCTTGCCGATGTTGAAAAAGAGGATCTAAAGGCAAAAATTAAAGAGTCAAATTTTATTGCATTGTCTTTAGATGAAGTTATAGTAGTAGATAATAATTCATGGGTATGCATGCATGCATGTTTATACTGTACACAATTTTGTCCGCCAACCTCATCTACTAACTGTTGCTAAAATGAAGGATAATGCGATAGCTAAAAATCTATTTGAACTAGTAAAGAGATCTCTAATTTAATATGGAGGTATAAATGACATGATGATTGCCAATAAGTTGGTGTGTGTTGGAGCGGATGGAGCTTCAATAATGCAAGGCCACAGGGTTGGTCTTTGCACAAAGATATAATCTTCTTGTGTGCCCTACGTTACTCCCATTCACTGCATGAGCCACATAATGAATCTAGCTTTTGGATTTGTTAGCAAGCATGGTCAAGTACAAAATATTGAAGTTTTAATTAAAGAGCTCTACCAATACTTCTATTGAAGTCTGAAATGATTGAGGGAATTTCAACACTTTGCCAAAGGACTAACCGATGGGAACAAGCTTCTGAAGGATAATGATACTAGATGGATCTCTTTAGATGGACTAACACATCGAGTGTTTTCAAAATATCAATCGTTGCTTGGTCTAATGAACTCAAGTCGTGAAGAAGCAGGGCTACGCAAATTTCTTGAGCTACTACGAAGGTTATCTAATGTAGAGACACTCTTAACATTAGCAGGTATTCTTCCCGTACTGGAGGAAATGAGAAATGTAATAAAAAAGGACCAGGAAAGAGCAATGTATATTGCAGAATATGCTGCACTTCGTAAATTGACATGCATGATGCTAGATAATCTCTATCGATCATGTGATGATGTAAAATTTGCCAGTTGGCTTAAAATCACAGATTTGGACAATCCTTACAACTTTTTAAAGATCGATGTAAATGGGGATTTATGTGCAGAAGTACGTGGAGTTGAGATACCAATGTACTACTATGCCAAGGTTGAGTTTGAGGAACTAGGAAGGAAGAACAGGAAGTGAGTATCAAGTGTTAAAAGGGAGGAATTTACCAAGATCTTTGAGTATGTAAATGCTTTTGTGAAGTGCATTGCCTATGATCTTTCCTCAAATATTAGAGTAAGATTCCCTTCAATCAAACTACTTGAATCCATGTCTATTGTGTTTCCTCGATATTGGAGTATGAACAATTCGAAGGATTATCAAAATAAGCTACTAACTTTGATAGATCAATTTTGCAAAACCATAGAGTTAAATGGAGTAACTCTAAATGGAATTTTATATGAATATCGTTTGAGAGAAAAATCGGGCCCATTTTCACAGACAATGAGGGAACAATATAATATTATGGAGAACCCCCACGAAGATGGATTGACAACAAGACTTTGGAAATATCTAGCTGAGAGCGAAATGTTGATTGATTCAATATCAAAATTTTTCAAGCTTGCTGATTTATGTCTGACCATGATATTGGGGTCGGTGGAGGATGAGAGAGTTTTCAGTGCTTTGGGGTTTCTAAAGTCAAAGCTAAGAAACAAACTAGACAAGAATTTAGAAAATTGCTTGAGGCTCTATACATCCAGGTATGAAGTTCATACTTTTCCTTACGACAAGGCACTGAAAGTGTGGAAGAATAAATGTCAGAGAAGAGGGCTGGGAAACATTTCAAACCAAAGTGGGAGTGCCAGAGACAATTATGTGACTGTCATTGACTCATGTACTGGTACTGGTAATGCTAGCATTGAACTTGATTTAAGTGGAGGTATGTAGAGTGCAGAAAACATATTGAAGAACCAAGGAGGCTATGAAGTTGATGGCGATGGATCTGAGGATCCTGATAATGAGATGATGTGGCAACTTGAACCTTTGTAGAAGTAGCGGGTCCTAGGTATTTATTAAATTTTTTGTTATAGTCTACTGTGACAGTGTCAATTTTTGTATCTCATCATCATTCATCAATCATACATAATATCATATTCCAATGTAAAAATTCAAAAACATGAATGTGGTTGATAATCTCATGATTTCTATAATTAATAATGGTTTTCTTTTGCATTATTCAGCTTATATGGTACAAATTCTTAAAGATTTTTTTATTTTTTTGAAAACTTAGTAATTCATATGATACAATTCTTAGAAATAGAGATTCTCATTAATTTATTTACAAATATGACACAATGTAACAATTCATTCGTTAATAGTATTAAGAAGTAGAACACAACTCTGTGTGATTCTGTTTGCAAAAGTGAATTGACAATGAATTATGACTCAAGAGTCAATACCCAATTTCAATTTCATTACCCTTAGAAAATGACCCTGAATTCCCTTTTA
>MU224692.1:3365771-3392364 GCA_018584345.1 Thuja plicata
TTATATTATTTTGCTAATTTGGAAAAAAAATTCGCCATCATCAAGAAAAAATTTCCCCTAAATTAATGTGTGATTCGCCAGGATTTTACACTTTTTCCTAGGAGGGGGTTTCTTAAAGTTATCCCTGGTTCAAAGGGGTCGTAAGGGTTCCTAAGATAGGACCCATTATGACCCCTTTGGACCAATTACCACACATCTTAAGGTCCTAAAAGGTTGTAAGGGGTTATAAGGGGTCCTATTACACATTAATGTGTCTTAAGACTACTTACAACCCCTTAGAACAAATTAACATTAATGTTTATTAGGACCTCTTAAGACCCTTTATGACCCCATACCATACATTAGTGTATGGTAAGGGGTCCAAAGGGGTGTTAGGGAGTTCTAGGACATAGTAATGTGTCCTAGGACACGTTAAAAATCCTAAAAATACCTAAGATGTAGAGAAAGGGTTTATAAAGGGTATTAAGGGGTCATAAGGGGTCCTAGGACATATTAAAGTATCCTAGGACCCCTTACCCTACATCTTAGAGGTGATAAAAGGTCCTAAAGGGTCATAAGGGATCCTAGGACACATTAATGTGTTCTAGGACCCCTTAGGACCAAATACCATATATCATAAGGGTCCTAAAAGGTCGTAAGGGTTCATAAGGGGTCATATGACACATTAATGTGTCTTAAGACCCCTTACAACCCCTTTGGACACATTACCATTCACTAGTGTATGGTAAGGTGTCCTAAGGGGTTGTAAGGGATCTAAGGGATCTTAGGAAAAATTAATGTGTCAAAAGACACCTTAACAGTCCTTATGACCCTTAATATGTAGAGAGAGGGGTCGTCAAGGGTCTTAAAGTGTCATAAGGGGTCCTAGGACACATTAATGTGTCCTACAACCCCTTTTGACCCTTAGGACACCTTAGGACCCCTTACCATACATCTTAGGGATCGTAAAGGCTCTTAAGGGGTCATAAGGGGTTCTAAGACACATTAATGTGTACTAGGCTCCCTAAAGACCATTTACAAACTCTTAGGACTCCTTACCATTCATTAGTGTATGGTAAGGGGTCCTAAGAGGCAATAAGGGGTCATAGGGCACATTAATGTGTCTTAGGACCCCTTAACAACCCTTGCAACCCCTAAGATATAGAGAGATGGGTCTTCAAGGGTCCTAAGGGGTGGTAAGGGGTCCTAGGACACATTAATATGTCCTAAGACCCCTTACCCTACATCTTAGGGGTCCTAAAAGGTCGTAAGAGGTCATAAGGGGTTCTAGGACACATTAATGTGCCTTAGGACCCCTTAAGGCCCTTACCATTCATTAGTGTATGGCAGGGGATCTTGGGACACATTAATGTATCCTAGGATCCCTTAACAATCCTTACAACCCTTAATATGTAGAGAGGGGTCGTAATGGATCCTCACCTTCTCTCTCTCTCTAATGAGTTCTATGACTATTAATGTGTTCTAAGCAATCCTAATGGGTCCTAATGTGTTCTAATGAGTCTTAATGGGTCCCAAGGGGTAGTAATAGGTCCTAAGGGTTCCTAGGACCACTTAGAACCCATTATAACCCCTTAAGAAAAATTAGGACACATTAGAGCCCATTAGTGTGTCCTACAATGATTAATGTGCTCTAAAGAGTCCTAAGATCTCCTAATGTGTCCTAAGAGATCCTAATGGGTCCTAATGTGTCACAAGGGGTTAGAATGGGTCCTAAAGGGTTTTAGAACCACTTAGAACCCAATATGACCCCTTATGATACATTAGAACCACTTAGAACTCTAAATAGTTTCCTGCAGTGACTCTCTCTCTCTCTCATGGGTCCTATAACTATTAATTTCTTCTAAGGGGTCCTAATGAGTTCTAATGTGTCCTACTGGGTTTTAATGAGTCCTAAGGGGTCATAATGGGTCCTAAGGGTACCTAGGACCACTTAGAACCCATTAAAACTCCTTACAAAAAATTAGTACACATTAGAACATATTAGAGCCCATTAGTGTTTCCTATGTTTATTAATGTGTTCTAAGGGGTCTTAAGAGGCCCTAATATGTCCTAAAGGGTCCTAATGTGTCCTATTGGGTCTCAATGGGTCCTAAGGGGACCTAGGACCACTTATGACCCCTTATGACACCTTATGATACATTAGAACCACTTAGAACCCTAAAGAGTGTCATACAATGATTAATGCTCTCTCTCTCTCTCTCTCTCTCTCTCTCTCTCTCCTAACATGGTTAAACATACATGGAAATTAAAAAACTAACCATAGAATAAATAATACAATAAGAAATGATCCTTAAATGATCATGCACAAATCAAGGGCTTAAGGTTACAATCAATAGCCCACTGAGAATCATGTTGAAGACAATGTGTTGATTCCTGAAATTTGGCTAAGTCTAAAATTTCCTAAAAACCATCATCTTTATCTTAACTTCTATGAAGCTAAAACCACTCTTAAACATACTGAAAGTATATACATAAAACGTAACTTACATTTTATGTAATTTCCTAGTGCTAGAATTGGTCTAGCAAGGCCTCTCTCTCTCTCTCTCTCTCTCTCTCTCTCTCTCTCTCTCTCTCTCTCTCTCTCTTTANCCCTCTCTCTCTCTCTCTCTCTCTCTCTCTCTCTCTCTCTCTCTCTCTCTCTCTCTCTTTAAGAAAATGTTACATAGCGTGTATGCACTATAGTGTGTACACACTATATCGTGTACATGCTATGCAAACCATAAATTTGCATAGCACGTACGTTCTTTGAAATACACTGAAATTTATCAAGCCTAAGGCTTGAATTTTCCTTGGAGATCCAACCCAAAGGCTTGGAGGATTCAAACAAGTTTGAGACATGTTTTCTAGCAAACATACAAAAAATTCACATCTTTTCTTGTGTGCTCCCTGTGAGGTTTGCACTTGGCTCAATAACGATAAAATTAGACGACTTGATATTGTAGATCTCTCTGTTAGCTATCTAACCATATAACTCATTTTGAATTCTGATTATGTTATGTTTTTCATCCCTAATTTCTTTTGTATGTATGTCTGATTTTTGTCAAAAATCAACATGTATTATTTTGGGCTTAGATTTTGGCTAGTTCGTCAAATTTGAAACAAGTTACATTTTCAAAAATTAGACTCCATTCTACATACTTTAGAAATTTTTATTTTTTATTTTTGATTAGTTTTCAATGATTTCTAGGGGGAGCACACAAAAATTTCACATTTTCAGGATGTGTCCACTTCATAAATTCCCCAAAAATCATAAATTTCATTGAAAAATTAGTAGAAAAATCCAGGATAAACTAGGTGGTGTTAGCTAACTTCTCACTTGAGCGATTAAAATTTTTTACAAAAAATGTTAACATTTTAGGGGGAGCACACCAGACACTATGTTATATTTTTTTCACCAAAAACAAGACCACTTTTTGTGCTCCCCCTTTTTTATGGCCTTAATCTCCACCATATAAAATAAATTAGTATTTAGAAACTAGATTCGGAGTAGAACAACTCTTGTTCTTGTCACATTTTGAAATTTTGAGTCTAACTATCCTCAATTTCTTGTTGAAGTTCAAAGTTTTTTGATTTAAAAAAAGTGGCATATTATACCCCCTTTTTGGTCCCCCATCTTTGTGCACTTACCCATAACTAATACCCCCACAGGTATGATCATAGGTTTTTGTTAGGTGTTAGATTTTTAACACTCTGTTTAAAATTTCTATATTTTGCATAATTGAAATATTGAAAAACTATATTAATAAATGATGCAAGTTGTAAATTATTTTTAATAATATAGTTTAATAAATACAAAATATAGAAAGGTAGATTGTGTAGCAAATTTATATTTTATTTTTGCATCTGTGATTATTAAAAATTATATTAAAGTGATGTTTCTAACTCATTTTAATATATTTTTTGATGCAAAAATAAGATACTTACCATTATTAATGGGTCGAACTAAGTTTGAGGGCACCCAGTGTGTAGGGGGTTATTTGACTTGGTTGAATCGGTTTTCAAAAATGTGGAGAGAACCACCTACCCCTATGACATGTAAGGGTTCTATTCTATTATTTGGGCCTTTCGATTGTCAACTCGTTTAGTTAGGACAAGACCTTTTTCGGATAGAGATTCGTTCTCAGTTGGAACCTCATTATTGAGATTATTTCCCATTCATATAGTAGGGTCGTGTTAACTGTCTAGGAACGCATATAGGAGCCTTTATTTTCTTTGTTGGAAGATTTGAGAGCTTCCAAAAGATGGTTTTGCATGCCTTCATGATAGACTTGTTCAATTTTGAATTTTTCAACAGATTGGAGCTATTTTGAGGAAGATTTAGTTGTCATATTTTAGGCTTTTTGAAGGTGTCCGACCAGAGTCAGTTTTTAGTTCCTTTTTTGGTGGCTTTTGGAAAGAAGCGAATATAGTCACTTTGTGGACTCATTTTTGTATTCAGTTCTTATTATGCATTCTGGAATTAGTAACTTTTAGGGGGTCGTTTGATAGTTTTGGCATTTTTTGTAGCTCATTTTTGGACATGATTATCAGTGACAACATTGGAAATCAGTGATTGAAGTGTTTTTCCTTCTTTCTCTTCTTTTTAATTGTGTGCATCTAATTGATTGATCAAATTACTAGTGAATTCTTGTTTGTTTTTATGGTAATTTTGTCTCATGCTAAAAACCTTTTGTAGAAAAGTGTATTTGTTGTAGGTTATAATCTGTGTCAAGAATGCAACTTATTTTAGTTGTGAAGATCTCTTCATCCTAAAAGTATAGCATTAGAGACTCTATGAAATACTTATGCAAGGATACATATAAGTATGTTGTGCAAGTCTAAATTATTTATTGCAACAAGTGTCTGGATTTATGAGTTTCATAGGCCTGTTAAATTTGGTGTATCACCCTTATTTTAATTTCTAGTTTTTTTTTTTAGTTTCATGTTTCTTTCTAACCCTTTCCCTCTAAATAGATTATTTTAGATTAGTTCAGATGAGTACCATAAGAACTATCTTTTTCTAGAGGTTAGCTTCTATTATGTGAGCCCACAATTAGGGGAGCTTTCCCATGTTCACTGGTAGGTTGAGTTTGCTTAGAAAGGGTGCACTATTTAGCTAATAATAGTACTAAAATACCTACAAACACATCATACCACAAAAACAATTCCCTAATACACACCAACCAAGAATACATTGGGATATGGATAGATCTAGGTGACCCATAGTAGGCACATATTAGGACACAAAAGATAAAACCAGAGGAAAAGACCTAGCGACCAAGAGGCCATTCAATCCATAGTTATTTCCATTTAGTGAGATCATGATGGGGTTGACAAGATTGATGTGAGTGAGCCCACTCAGGAAGGATGCACCCCTTAGGGAAATGTTTGATAGGTCAATATGATCATATGATAAGTAACAACTTTTTTAATAAATGACAATTTTGAAACCGAGTCTAATGATATAGTTTGATGTCTGCATGCAATCAAGATGTGTTTGTTATGCACAAGTAAAATCTCAGTGTAATAGGGTTAAGCTTAGTTTGATGGGATAGGAAGCTCGGTGTATTGGGATGAACAGATGGAGGGGGATATTTATTATGGAGGAAGCGGGATAATGATCCTCAACATTAAAAAAGTGGAGAGAGGGTATTTATTGTGAGATGGAGGGTAATGAGATAGTGCATAGGATAGGTAGGATCCCTACACAGATATGGGAATGGGATGGAAGTGATAATATGGATTGTAATAGGGGCCAACAAGAATGACCATAGATTATGGATCTAATAAATACACATGGCGCTTGAGACAATTTTTTACCATGGTACTTCATCTAGAGTGTCACCAAATCAGTTTTCACCCATAGATAGTTTATTGCTTTGTACATTTTTTTGAGATATTTTGATTTTTTTGTATTTTCTGAGTTTTTGAGCTATTAGGATTCCCTGAAAGGTTATGCATAGAAGTGCTTGAGATGTATAATATTGATGGGGTTAGAGAGAGGATCTTATTCTCGTGTAGCTGTTAGCATAACTGATGTAGTGATTCTAAGTGATGCATTGATGAAGATTAGTATAGATTTGATGACAAGCGAATAAGTTATTTGGTTGTCATTGATGTCAACTACTTGACTTTATGTTTTCACTATGTTACTTAATATTGTGTAAGTGAATCATGAGTTGCAGTATGTTTTTAAAGCTTCTATTCCTATGGAAGGTTACATCATGTGTGTTGATGTTAACTTTTCCATCACGAATCTTGATATAGATAATTAAGTTCATGTTTGATTGGACTCAAATTGAGTAAATGCTAAAATAATTAGTGATAGACAATAAGTGATTTGATTGTCATTTTAGATTGGTGAATTATTTGATGGAGCGGTCATATGATATCATTATAAACAATGTCAAGATACTATATGTACGAGCGCGAATCATAATGTAAACCAGTGGTACTAGTTTAATTGACTGAAAGCGGTGTTAACAGAATGAATAGGAAAACAAGACAAAGTTCTTAGACAAGCTATGAAGATTTGTAGATCGGTGATGGAATTTGATATGAAAAAAGGATCAGTGATTATTTCTGTAAAGTATAAAGTTAGTTATGTGATTTGTGGGACTCACTTGACATTACATTGATCAAGGTATACGTTTGAGGAGGCTTCTTCAAGAAGTTTCTTTTGGTCAAACAAGGTTTTCAAAAAGCTCAATTGTTGGAATTGGTTTCTGATGTTATTGTTTGCATTCATGTTTTGTCACTGATGTCAACATATGCTTCTATAGAGGGAGATCATACTGGTTATTATTATTTCTTGATGACTAATAGAAGTGTAAATGTATTGTACTATTGATCTAGAGAGAGAGAAGATGGTATGTTTTGATCTTATGTCTAAGGTCACATGGCTTAATATTATATTTTGGATGAATTACAGATGTTTTAGTGAAAACTGGGTACTGGGCGGTGACAATGTTCTTTGAGAGAGTTAGTCTCTATGTTTTGAGAATAACTTACGTGTGACATGGATTCAGGTTATGCGAGCTTAAGGGATGGAAAAAGACATGTTAAGGAAGGTTTTTTATGTTTCGTGGGTTGTAGGATTCTTGGTGACGTTAGTTGTGGTGTGTGCTCTGAAGGAGACCTATTTGGGGCTGAGTTCGTATATGAAGCGTGTATTATGGATTGTGAGCATGGATTATGGATCTTATATTATATTTTAGGGATTATATTTGATGTTTACTTGTTATAGGTACCATATTTAGCTTAGTGATGGGTTATTTAATCATTTGTACATTGGGGAAGCCTAATTGACTGACCTAATTGATTATTGTAATAGGGTATATAGGAGAGAACTTTTCTTGTTGGAAAGTGTGTGTAAAGAGTGAGCGAAGTGGAAATATATTTGTGGAAGCTACGAGCTTGTGTCTGTTGGATGTAAAGCAGAGGTTGTGATTATGATACTTCATTGGAACTGACCAAGAAAAGATAGTTTCTATCAGACACTTCATTGGATTGTATATCTCATATACATTTGTATTTCAGACAATAAGTCATGAGGGTAGATTTAACCTTCTTTAGGTAGTGTGCCTGGGAAGTGAGCCCACTCTTACTCTTGACTACTAACAAGGTCTATCCTTTAACAAGGACTGTGTACTATAATGCATCAATAAGCTCCTAACAGGGATAAATATTTTAATAGGGATACTATACTCTTAGTACATCATTTGTGGATGCAAATTCCCACCGGGGTTTTACCTTTAACAGGGTTTCCTCGACAACAAAGGATTGTGTTATGGTGTTGGCATTTACTGTGTTATCATTTGGATTAAATTTTTGATGTATAAATTTTAATCTTTAATAATCTGTCTCACAACTAATTCACCCCCCGTCCCCTCTCAGTTGTGTTGGTGGACTGTTATTCCTAACAATTCATAACAGAGCTACTGGTCCTTAGAGAGAAAGATTAACAACTTGAGGTGATCCTGAAGATGGAATTATATAGGAAGGTTAGTCTGAAGTTTGATCCTAAAAACTTTGCCAGTTGGAAGAACAAGATGAGAACACATTTTCTATGCTTGGAAATCGACTACTGGATGATTAAAAAGAAGGGTGTACAGATGAAGGATGAGGATGAACTAGATAAAGCTCTGATGAAGAAAATAAGATATTTTCATATAACATGGTCGCAAGAGAAGCACTGATTAGTGTGCTCTCTGAAGGTGAATTTACAAAGGTTAAAGATTTGGATTCTGCACATAAAATTTGGTCAAGATAGGAAGCGCTATATGAAGGAGATTAGTTTACTAAGCAAGCAAAGTTGCAAAACTGGAAGACAAGGATAGAAAATCTGAAAATGAGAGATGATGAGAACGTTAGAGTATATGTATAGAGAGTTGTAGAGGTTGTTATTGGGATTAGAAACTCTGGAGGTGCATACAATGAAGAAGTGATTGCAAATATTCTTATATCTTTGACACCTGTCTACAAAACTAAAGTGCAAGCTATAGAAGAGATCATACCTTTAACAAAGAACTTAAATAGAGAAATGTTGATTACAAAATTAACCACTTTTGAGGCCATGGAGTTGGGAGATTCATTACCTAAATTTGAGACAACATTCAAGGCGACTATGCATAAAAATAAAAATAATTTATTAGGAACTATGAGCACCAGCATAAGTGACTTGAGAGAAGAGCTTGGTGAATATGTTGATGACTAGGAACAGATATAGGAAGAAGAAAGAAAGATAGATTAAATTGTGGCCTTGATTGCTAGAAGAGAAAAGAGAGGTAAGGGTAAGTTTGAAGGAAAGTTACCTCTGAAATGTTTTTCAAGAAATAAGATAAGTCATTTTGCATCTAGATGTCCTACAAGAGTTCCAAAGCATAAATTTAAGTTTTATAAACCTAAGTATTTCAAGGATAAGGAATTCTACTATGCTAGTGAAGGTGTTTTTGATGATGATGATGATGCTATTGATTATGATGAGATTGGATTTATTGCTATCAAGGATGATGAACCTATTCATGAAGAAAGAGCCTTAGTGTCACATGTTGAAAATAAATTTGAATGGGTCATAGACAGTGGTTGTTCACACCATATGACTGGAGATAGAAATAAATTTTTTAAGCTAACCAAGTATGATGGTGGTGTTGTGAGATTTGGTTACAATACTCCTAAGCTTATCATTGGAGTTGGATCTATTTCTCTGGATGGAAAGACCAATGCTGACAATATGTTACTTGTTGATGGACTTAAGCATAATTTGTTGAGTGTTGGATAGCTAGTGGAAAAAGGTTATCAATTGAAATTCATTGATGGGAAATGCTCTATCAGAAGTAAGTCAGGATACTTGATCACATTTGGTACTAAATCCAGAGGTAATGTATTTAAATTAAGTACATCTGAGGCTTCTTGTTTTGTTGTGAAGGTTGATGACATTTGGTTATGGCATAGAAGATTTTGTCATGTGAATTTTGATAATATTGTGAAGACAAGTATGACTAATGCAGTTAGAGACCTACCAAATATTGTGAAACATTCTAACACTGAGAATGTGTAATGGGGAAACAACCTAGAAGCAGTTTTAAAAGAAAATCTTACTCAACGAAAGGGAAGTTGGATCTAGTGCATACAGATCTATGTGGTCCTACAAGAACAAGATCTTACTATGGTGAAAGGTATTTTATAATTTTTGTTGATGAATTTTCTAGGATGATGTGGGTTACATATCTAAGAGAGAAATCTGAGGATTTTGAAAAACTTGAGATATTCAAAGAAAAAGTTGAGAATGAATTAGGCTTAAAGATAAAATTTTTGAGATCAGATAGAGGTGGAGATTTTACTTCATATTTGTTCAATACCTACTGTAAAAAGAATGAAATATACAAACATACATATGCTCCTAGGACATCACAACAGAATGGGATAGTAGAGAAACGAAACAAAACAATATTAGATGCTTCTCAAACTATGTTGATGGAAGGAAATGAATCTCATGTTCATTGGAGAGAAGTTATTGGTACTCTTCTTTATACTTTGAACAAAATTCAGATCACAGAAGGTACAAGTAAGATTGCTTATGAATTATGGTTTAATCATACTCCTATTATGAAATATTTTAGAATATTTGGTAGTAAATGCTATATCAAAAGAGATGATGAGATAGGAAAGTTTGATGCTAGAAGTGATGAAGGGATCTTCCTTGGTTATTCCACTAAAATAAAATCTTATAAATGTTTCAATCTGAGATTGAGGAAGATGATTGAAAGTGCTAATGCAAGGATTGATGAAAAGTTCCAGATTTAGGAAAGAATATATGACTACAACAAGACTACATAGATCAAGGAGTTTACTACAGATCAAGAAGAACCTTTTGAGATTGACCATGAGAATGAGGTATGTCAAGATGACTCAAATGATCTTACTGAAATTCCTAAGACTCCTAGGTATGTTGAGAAAAACCATCCTAAAGATCAAATTATTGGAAATGCAAATAGAGGAATGATGACAAGATTGAGATTAAGAGATGAACTTTGTTTGATCTCTCAAGTTGAACCAAAATCTACTGATGAGGCATGTAGAGATTAATCTTGGACTAAGGCTATGTAGGAAGAGTTAGAATAGATAAAGAAAAATAACACTTGGGAACTGGTTCCTATACCTAAAGATAAGAATGTTATAGGAGCTAAGTGGGTTTTCAGAAACAAGATGAATGAAGAAGGAATGGTTGCAAGAAATAAGGAAAGATTGGTTTGTAAAGGCTACTCACAACAAGAAGGTACAAACTTTGAAGAAACATTTTCTCCTATTTTCAGGCTTGAGGCTGTAAGATTATTTCTTGCTTATGTTGCACACAAAGACTTCAAAGTATAACAGATGGATGTGAAATCTTCATTTCTGAATGGAGATCTAGAAGAGGAAGTATATATTGAACAACATGATGGATTTCCTTTGACAGAAGATGAGGACATGGTTTGCAAGTTGAAGAAATCTTTGTATAGACTGACAAAAGCACCAAGAGCATGGTATGCAATATTGGATAGGTATCCACATCATTTTGGTTTCAAAAAAGGTAATGTAAACAACAATTTGTACTTAAGAACCAATGAAGATGGAATTATAATAGTTGAAGTTTTTTTTGATGATATCATTTTTTGAGGAAATGATGTAATGAGTAAAAGGTTCTCTAAATAAATGGAAAGTGAATTTGAGATGTCAATGATTGGTGAGATGAAATTTTTCCTTGGATCACAAATTAATCAAAAAAAGAGTGGTATTTTTATTTCTCAGACAAAGTATCTTAAAGAAATGTTGAAAAAGTTTGGAATGGAAGATTGTAAGCCTGTTGGAACACCTATGGTTATTGGTCACAAGTTTACTACTACTGATGAATCTCAGATTATTTTTCAGACAAAGTACAAATCTATGATTGGAGGCTTACAATATATGACTCACACCAGACCAGACATTGCTAATGCAGTTGGAATTGTGGAAAGATATCAAGAAGATCCTAAAGAGACACAACTTGCTAAGGTAAAAATAATATTTAGATATCTGAAAGGAACACCGGATTATGGCTTATGGTATAAAAAAATCTAATGTTTTTGATTTACATGCTTATACTGATGTTGATTGGGCAGGAAATATTGATGACAGAAAGAGTACAAGTGGTGGTGCATTCTTTCTTGGGAAAAGTTTGGTTTCTTAGTTAAGTAAAAAGAAGGATTGTATAGATGAGTCTACTGTTGAATCTGAGTATGTTCCTGCTGCTATAATTTGCACACAGATTATTTGCATGAAGAAAATGTTGAAGGGCATTGGGATAACTTTTGATGAGCCAGTGGTTATCCATTGTGATAACACTAGCATAGTCAATATGTCAAAGAATCTAGTAATGCATTCAAAGACTAAACACATTTTCATTAAGTATCATTTCTTGAGAGAGAAGGTAGAAAAGAAGGAGATTAGATTGGAGTATATCAACACAAAGGAAAAAATAACAGATATATTTAAAAAACCTTTGCTTATCTCAGAGGTATGCTTGGGGTGCAAAACCCTCCTTGCAAGAACTAAATTGATCCAGGAATGCATCAGTCCAGTGGCTTTAAGATCTATATCATTTTCTGGACTTGATGTATGGATCTACTCCTCAGGGGGAGTGATCGCAGGAACATTATATAACACATTTGGGTGATTTTGCACCTAGCTGTTGGAGTCATGAAGATTTTAAAATGCTACACCTTGCAGAAGGAAGATGGTCTAAAGTAGAGTTATGGAACCCTTTGCCATTGATGTCAAAGGGGGAGAGATTCTAATAGAAAATCCCTATTATTTTAGGGAGAGCTTTGTTGAGGATATTGAGAAGATTCTATTGAGAGAGTACTTTTGATTAATGGATTTTCCCATATGTTTCCATCAATGCCAAAGGGGGATTGTTGGAATTGGTTTCTAATATTGTTGTTGGCATTCATATTTTGTCACTAATGTCAACATATGTTTCTATAAAGGGAGATTAGACTGGTTATTACTGTTGCTTGATGATTGACATAAGTGTACGAGTAGTGTACTATTTATCCAGAGTGAGTGAAGATGGTGATATGTACAAGGATATATTTTGATCTTATGTCTAAGATTGCATGGCTTAATATTGTATATTGGATGAGTTACAGATCTTTTAGTGAAGATTGGGTACAAGACAGTGATAGTGACCTTTGACAGAGTTAGTCTCTATATTTTGAGAATACTTACGTGTGACATGGATTCAGATTATGCGAGCTTAAGGGATGACAGAAGACATGTTAAGGAAGGGTTTTTATGTTTCACAGGTCATAGGACTCTTGGTGACGTCAACTATGGCGTGTGTTTTGAAGGAGACCTATCTGGGGCCGACTTCAGATATGAAGCATGTATTATGGATTGCGAGCGTGGATTATAGATCTTATATTATATTTGATGTTTACTTGTTATAGATACTGAGTGTATCTTAGCAAGGGGTTATGTGATCATTTGTATATTGGGGAATCCTAATTGGCTGACCTAATTGATTATTGTAATAGGGTATATAGGAGAAAGCTTTTATTGTTGGAAAGTGTGTGTAAAGAGTGAGCGAAGTGGAAATGTATTTGTGGAAGTTTGAAAACTTTTGTCTGCTAGATGTAAAGAAAAGGTTGTGATTATAATACTTTATTGGAACTGATCAAACAAAGACAATTTCTATCAGACAATTCACTGGATTGTGTATCTCATATACATTTGTATTTTGGACACTAAGTCCTGAGGGTGGATTTAACCTTCTTTAGGCAGTGTGCCTAGATAGTGAGCCTACTGTTACTCTTGACTCCTAATAGGCTCTGTTCTTTAACAAAGACTATGTACTGTAATGCATCAATAAGCTCCTAACAGGGCTAAATATTTTAACAAGGATACTATACTCTCAGTACATCATTTGTGGGTGTTAATTCCCACTACGGTTTTACCTTTAACATGGTTTCCTCAACAACAAAGGATTGTGTTATGGTGTTGGCATTTACCGTGTTATCATTTGGATTGAATTTTTGATGTATAAAGTTTAATGTTAAATAATCTATCTCACAACTGATTCACCCCCCTCTCAGTTGTGTTGGTGGACTGTTATTCCTAACATCAACTACCAAGGTAAACTCTATGAGCAAGAAGATGTGGTCTGAGGAAAATGTTTTATGAGTTTCTAGATACATTGTATCTTACCTAAGATGATTTGGACCATTCATTTCTCATATCTAGGCTTTTTTGTAATTCGGTGGAAGTAATTCTATATTGTAGAACAATTGAAGAAGGACAAAGTGAGAGAAAAAAAAGTTGAATGTGAATTACAGAAGGATTTGGAGACAGAGAAAGAAAAGGAATCAAGTGTGATCAAGTTGGGGAAGAATATACACTATGATGATGTATTTCAGATCTTAAAAGGATCTGGTCATGTAGAGGTAGTGCATTTTTCACAGATCATTTTATGTGTTGCTTTCTAATCATTGTAATAGTTAAATCCCCTAACAGGATGGATCCTAATAGATCTTTATTATAAATCTTCTAACAAGGTGACATATTAGCTTTTGTTTTAAAGTCCTCTAACAAGGATTCTCCCAAGAGGGAAAGGATGCTAATAGGTCTTAGGCAAATCCCTTAACTAGGTAACACCTAATAGTGTTTTGTAAACCTTTAACACGGTAAGCTCCTAACAGGGGGTATTCTATAAGAGTACATAATTTGTGGGTATCATATTACACTATTTTTTTTCCCAGTTGGATTTCCACATGATAAATATGGTGTTTACATTGTGTGGTTGATTACTTGTGGATGTATGCATTGAAAGTTTACTTATGTTAGTTTTTGTTATATGTTTTGGTGCATAAAGTTTAAAGAAGTTGAATTGGTAAATTTGTGTGGATTATTTATTCACCCCTCCCTCTCAGTATTCAGACCTGTATTAACAGTAGAAAGTTTATATGACCCAGAACCAAACTTAGCAACTACTCCTAAAACTTGTAATTGTGTGAAAAGAAATCACTCAGAGCATTAGATTATTAGAGATAAGAATAGAGGTATCATCGCCATAAATAAAGTTTCTAAAGAATAAGTCAAATTGTGCTTAATTTCAAAAATTGAACAAAAACTTAAAGGAATCTTGTAGCGTTCAGATTTTAATGAAAGCTATGGAAGAATAACTAGACTATATTAGGAAGAATGAGACTTGGGAAACAATCCCTAGACTAGTTGAGAAAATGTTATTGAAACAAAGTGAGTTTTTTGGAACAAATTAGATGAAGATGGACACATAGTAAGGAATAAAGAAATACTTGTTTGCAAAGATTACACATAGGTAGGAGAAATTGCATTCAAAGAAACTTATGCTTATGTGGAAATAATAGAAGCAATCAGAATATTTTTGGCTTTTGCAACACACAAGGGTTTCAAGGTTATTAGATGGATGTGAAATTTGCATTTCTAAATAGAGAACTGAAAGAAGAGGTATACATAGAGTAACCAGAAGGTTTCAAATTATCAGATGATCTAGACATGGTCTATAGATTGAAAACGGAATTATATTGATTGAAGCAAGCTCCCATATATTGGTATGTAAGGCTTGACATTTATCTACTAAAGAAAGGATTTATATAAGGTACCGCTAATACTAATCTCTACTTTAAAGTTGAATCAAATGATATCTTGATTGTATTTATTTATGTGGATGATATAATATTTGGAGGAAATGATGGTATGTGCAAAATGTTTATTGATGAGATGAAATAATATTTTGAAATGACTATGATTGGAGAAATGAATTTCTTTCTTGGGTTGCAAGTTAATCATAAAAGTGAAGGTTATTTCACAATCACAATATGTCAAAGAGATGTTTGAAAAAAAATCCTAAACTGGTATGCACTCCTATGGTTACTGGTTGTAAGTTAGGTAAAGATGATAAATATCATATGGCTAATGAGAGTGAATATAGATCAATGATTGATGTATTGATATACCTATCATGCATGTTATTTGTCTTGTAGCCATATTTCCGCAAGATCCCAAAGAGATACATTTTGTGAAAAGAATTTTCAAATATTTGAAAGGAATAGAAGATTTGGGACTATGGTATTCTAGAAAATAATACTTCACTTAGATAGCTTATACCAATGCAGATTGGGTTGGATGTGTGGATAATATGAAAATTACTAGCGGTGATGCATTCTTTCTTGGGTTGCGGTTAGTTGCATTGTCAAGTAAGAAAGAGGATTCAATGTCTTTATCTACTACTGAAGATGAGTACATTGTTGCTACCTCTTATTGTACATAGATACTATAGATGAAATAGATATTGAAAGACATTGCAATAATGTTTAATGGGCCCATTTCTATTTAATGTGACAATACTAGTGTAATAAATATCTCAAACAATCTGGTACTACATTCAAGAAAAAAACATATTTCAATCTAGTACCCATTTCTAAGGGAAAATATTTTGGAGAATGAAGTAAAACTTGAGTATGTACCTACAAAAGAGAAAATTGTTGACATTTTTACAAAAGCACTATCTAAGAATGCTTTTGAGTATCTCTAAGAGAAGTTGGCAATAATTGTCCATCCTTATCAGAGCTAAATGCATATAGATGTGCATTAATCCAGTGAACTTCATGCATATTTCTTAATCTAAACTAAGGATGATGGCTACCTCTTATGAGGATATAAATAAAGATGTGAGCTGAAATATATTTCTCAAGGGAAGCTTGGAAGAATGAGTATTTGAGTCTTGTATATGGCCTTTGTCATTGATGTTAAAGGGGAGAGTGAGTGACATTTGAGGAAGATAGTTTTGGTTGTTTTTGTTTTTTATGTGTTTCCATCAGTGACAAAGGGGGATATTGTTATAGTATTAAGTAGAATGAGTTGGTTTGGATAAGTGATGAGTCAGTATGGTTGTTCCTTATGGTTGTCAATCATGTCAACACATTGTTGCATTCTTATCAATATGCTTTTTGTGTAGTGAGTGTTAATTTATTTCTCTACATGTTCTCCATATTGTATATATAATGATACGGTTTTTGCATGTTGTTGGAAAGAGTTTGAACTTAGTGAATTCATGTTTTTGTGCTTCAGATCCCAGTATAGTGTAATTAATATTTGTCTTAGTAAGATTTTGCTTAATAGTGTTTTCTATGTGAAATACATGCTCCACATTTGTTTGCATAATGGTTTCTAATGTCGTGGTTTTAGAACTAAGGTTTTATTCTCCTTAGTTTCATTCATTTGAGTTGGCAAGAGAGTTTGGACTTCAGAGACATGGTTTCAAAGTTCAATGGCGTTCTTACTCTAGGTTTGGCCGAACTCAGGTGCTTACACATGAATTAATTTTCTCAAAAAATGCAAGATGGTATGTAACATGTACATGATGTTATTTTTGGTCCCAAATATGTCATTTTTTGGTCCATTTATCATTCATTTCCACCATGGGAATGTCTAGTGTTGACCTAATTCAAGATTGTGTTCAGTTAGTTGTCTGGCCTATAGGGGAGACTCCACAAATGCAAGAATGATATAAATAAAGGATGAGTCATTTAGGAATGTGTGTGGCATATGTGTATGATTGTATGAATAGTGTGCAAGTGTGTGCATGTGTGATGCAGATGTATGAAAGGGGATATGTCTCCTTGTTTGCATGAGATAGTATGAAGTGTGGTGCAAAGAAATGTGGACTTTCATGTGTTATTTACTAGAAGCAGTGATGCGAAGGTATCTACAAAACTTTTAGTTGTATTATATTTGTATATCAATGGTGGATCTATTCGCTTTTATCCTTCTTCATATGGGCAGTGAGATTCTTTCTTTGAGCAATAAGCCCTTTGGTAGTGAGCCTCTGGCAATGAGCCTTTCTTTGTAAATCACCTTAATGAATATTAATATATTTGATAATTAATATTCTCTTTTTTTTTTCCCTTAATAGGGTTTTCCACATAAATATGGTTTTATATGTGTTTGATGGTTTTTGTGCTTTTCATGTTTACATCTTTCAGTAAATAAAGGATTAAAATAAGTTTGATGGAATTGATTAAAAAGGTTTATAAGTTTATAAGCTTTGTAGACAGTTGATTCACCCCCTCCCCCCAATTGCCTTGCACATTCAACAATTTGAGTAAAATTTTGATGACCACATTGATTGTTAGGTTTTGATTTTGAAGGCCCAACATTAACCTATTCAACATCCAATGTGAGTTATAAGATTACCTTTTATAAAGGTTAAACTCTTCACATACAACTATATTTATTATTTATTTACTAGTTAGCTATCTTTGGGCTTAACATTGCAATGAAATGAGGTGGAAGACTACCAAATATGGGGTGAATAATTTGACCCATAAACTTTATTAGAATCATTCCAGTAATTTAGTTAATATTAAATTTCAAAATTAAATTCTATAAATTAAATTTGAACTTCTTGTAATTTACCTGACTGTTAATGCCAATTTTTCATTTAACAGTTTTCTTGTCATGACCATCAAATTCACCATAAATGCACCCATACCACATGCATCTTGATCATCTTTAGGATATTAAACATAAAGAGACACATTGTTTTGATAGAAGTGAGGTGGAAATCAGTGTTTGGAAGACTTGTCGACATTACTTTGTGCTAGAGGTTTGATGTGCTATATAAGGGTTTGAGTAAGAAATTTAATGGACTATAAGGTCTCAAAATCAATATTTTCATTCACAATGGAAGGGATAGTAGCATGCTTGAACTCTTGTCTAGATGGAGGTCTTCATGCCTAGTTTTGGACACATTGTGCCCCCACTGTCCTATATGGAGCACTCACCTCTACTTTGGAACTTGTGCATGTTTAAGTAAATTAGGGATCTCATTGAGGAAAAAATTGCAATAGACCTTTCTCAAAATGTATAGTAAGAACTCATTTTTATTACATGCGGTTGGTAAAAAACCAACCACCACCTATCCAAAAATATCTTCCTTATCCATTGGTGATGGAACCAATGGATAGGGAACATCTTGTAACATCGTATATGGGTTCTTTGGTTTTTGTGATGATGAACAATGCACACAAGTCATATTTCAATTTTTTATTTAACTTTCTCACAAGATATGATGGATCTACATAAAACTATCTTAGCTTTTTATTTCTTATTGGATCAAATATTGGTTTTCTCACCTATTGAGACTATGTGAGCAATAATGGATTGTAGTAAATTGCCAAGAGTGTGAAAAGGAAGTGAAACTGGAATTTGTGTCTACTAAGGAACAAATTGCTGATATCTTTACAAAACCTTTGCCAAAGGATACATTTTTGTATCTCAGGGAGAAGCTTGGGGTGACAGCCCATCCTAATTAGAGCAATTGATGTTGAGGATGGCATCAGTCCAGAAAATCTATCAGAATATCATTCACTAGATTGATGAGTTTGGGGACTAATCCTTAGGGGGAGCAGTCTTATGGTTATTTTGGTTTAGTACTGAGATTTTTATATTTTTCCTTTTGAGGTGAGTTCAGTTCATTTTGATGTCTTTGGCCCTTTGCCATTGATGTCAAAGGGGGAGAGATTGTGTGAAAAATAGAAAAAAATAGAGGTGATTATACTTTGGAGAGATTGTGTTGAACTTGGATATTCATAGTGATCAGGTGGATACAATAATATCTTTGTGCATTGATCATTTTTCACTTTGTGTGTTGCCATCAATGCCAAAGGGGGAGATTGTTGGAAGATTGTTGAACATGTCAGAGTTTGGTGTTTAAATGTGCTGACATTAATGTTTTGTCATTGATGACAATATACTATTTGTTGTTTCAGACAGTGTGTTCAGTATGTTCAGGAAAGAATATTTCAGTTGTTTAGGTGATGCATTGAAGATCTAGAGTTGCAATCGTAAGGTGTTGTTCAACGATATCTATAGATGATCTATAGAGGTTTATAGAAGTTTGGATGATAGTTTGAGTGACGTATGATCGAGCTACTAAATGTTGTTGTTACAGTGTTCATGTGTACAATGGATGAGTATTTGGATCAGTATGACTTGGATTTGATGTTTCATAGGTTGTGAAGTTGGTGGTTACATGGTGCCTTATCATTGTGTTCACAACTGGTGTTGTTCATGATTCAGAGTATGAAAAGCTATCTTTTGTTATGACAGAGTTCATTATTTTAGTGTTCTTGTTGATCAGAGATGAAGATGAGTTGATGCAAATGTTCTGAATGGTATTCATGCTGCTTGTTGGAATTTTTGGATCATGTGATGATCATGTTGCTAGATTGCATTGTTGGAGGTGATTGGATTTGATGTTTTTGTAGCTTATTGGTGTTTCTTCATTTAGGTCCTAACCGACCTAATGGAGTAACACATTGAGATTCTTGATGTTGCTTTGGTGACACGCAAGTATGTTCATGGTTGAAGATTTGGGTCCTATCTAAGTCTTAGCCGACTTGATTTGGATTGATTGGAGGATTGAGTGTAATGTTTATAGCTTTTATTGCAATAGGTTTTAGCCAACCTAGTGGTTGACTATTCTTTGTAATCGATATAAATGAGAGATCATTTATTAGAAATAATAGTGATAGAGAAGTGTGTGAGTGTAACAAGAGTTGTTCTACATTTAAGGTAGAGTTTGTACTTCATTGGAACTGTATTGGCATTAGAGATGATATTTTTCAGTTTAGTTGTAATGGATCGTATGCCCACCCTGTTGTAAGTGAAGATAGATCGGTGAACCCAACTAAGGGTCAGATATGTCATTGTATTGTGATCAGTGAGCTCTAGGAAGTGTGTCTGTGTATTAGGTTGTAAGCCTGTGGTTGCTTGTGCATCTTTTTTTCTCTATTTTTCTCTTAACTAGATAGTACTTTTAGCAAAGTACATTCATCTTGTGGGTTTGATTCCCACCGGAGTTTTCCCTTAACCGAGTTTACTCAAGAAAAAATATATGTGTTTTGAGTTTTGTGTTGTGGATCCTGCATTATTATTTATCTTTGAGATCTAAGTGGCTAAAGTAAAATTAATTATAATTAGGTGTGTACAACTGATTCACCCCCCCTCTTTATTGTGCCTGCCTCCTTTTGGGCCTAACAGAGTGAACCTATGAGTTTTTTTTGTTACTAGATATTTCAACCTTACTATTAATGCCTCAAGTTATCCTTTATTATTATTTATTTGACATAATATATTTTCTTATGTTCTTGGAGGATATCATTGAATGAGGGTTTTGTTGTTGTTAATTAGAAAGCTTTTGATGAGGAGATGAATTAGGGTTTTGATAATTTGGCAGTACATTTACAACTCCTAAAAATTGGACAGTTTGAGTGAGGTATGATCGAGCTACTAAATGTTGTTGTTACAATGTTCATGTGTACAATGGATGAGTATTTGGATCGGTATGACTTGGATTTGATGTTTCAGAGGCTGTGAAGCTTGTGGTTACATGACACCTTATCATTGTGTTCACAACTGGTGTTGTTCATGATTCAGAGTATGACAAGATATCTTTTGTTATCACAAAGTTCATTATTTTAGTGTTCTTGTTGATCAAAGATGAAGATGAGTTGATGCAAATGTTCTGAATGGTATTCATGTTGCTTGTTGGCATTTTTGGATCGTGTGATGATTGTATTTCTAGATTGCATCATTGGAGGTGATTGGATTTGATGTTTTTGTATCTTGTTGGTGTTTCTTCACTTAGGTCCTAACCGACCTGATGGAGTAACACGTTGAGATTCTTGATGCTGCTTTGGTGACACACAAGTATATTCGTGGTTGAAGATTTGGGTCATATCTAAGTCTTAGCCGACTTGATTTGGATTGATTGGAGGATTGAGTGTAATATTTATATCTTTTATTGCAATAGGTTTTAGCCAACCTAGTGGTTGACTATTCATTGTAATCGATATAAATGAGAGATCATTTATTAGAAATAATAGTGATAGACAAGTGTGTGAGTGTAACAAGAGTAGTTCTGCACTTAAGGCAGAGTTTGTGCTTCATTGGAACTGTATTGGCATTAGAGATGATATTTGTCAGTTCGGTTGTAATAGACCATATGCCCACCCTATTGTAAGTGAAGATAGATCTGTGAACCCAACTAAGGGCAAGATCTATGATTGTATTGCGAGAAGTGAGCTCTGGGAATTGTGTCTATTGATTAGGTTGTAAGCCTGTGGTTTCTTGTGCATCTTTTTTCTCTATTTTTCTCTTAACTAGGCAGTACTTTTAGCAAAGTACATTCATCTTGTGGGTTTGGTTCCCACCGGAGTTTTCCCTTAACCGGGTTTCCTCGATAACAAATCTTTGTGTTTTGAGTTTTGTGTTGTGGATCCTGCATTATTATTTATCTTTGAGATCTAAGTGGCTAAAGTAAAATTAATTATAATTAGATGTGTACAACTGATTCACCCCCCCCTCTGTTGTGCCTTCCTCCTTTTGGGCCTAACAGAGTGGACCTATGATATTTTCTGTTACTAGAGCTTTCAACCTTACAATTAATGCCTCAAGTGCTCCTTTATTATTATTTATTTGACATAATTTATTTTCTTATGTTCTTGGAGGTTATCATTGAATGAGGGTTTTTTGTTGTTGTTTAGCAAGCTTTTGATGAGGAGATGAATTAGGGTTTTGATAATTTGGCAGTACATTTTCAACTCCTAAAAATTGGACAGTTTGAGTGAGGTATGATCTAGTTGCTAAATATTGTTGTTACAGTGTTCATGTGGATAGTAGATGAGTATTTGGATTGTTTTGACTTGGATTTGATGTTTCAAAGGTTGTGAAGTTGGTGGTTACATGTTGCCTTATCATTGTGTTCACAGCTGGTGTTGTTCATGATTCAGAGTACGACAAGCTATCTTTTGTTATGACAAAGTTCATTATTTTAGTGTTCTTGTTGATCACAGATGAAGATGAGTTGATGCAAATGTTCTGAATGGTATTCATGCTTCTTGTTGGCATTTTTCGATCGTGTGATGATCGTGTTGCTAGATTATATAATTGGAGGTGATTGGATTTGATGTTTTTGTATCTTGTTGGTGTTTCTTCATGGGTATGTGCACCAAGTTGTGGACCAAAAAGGGGGGTATAAGTGGCCACATTTTTTTTGAAATCGGGTAAACCTAAACTTGGAATAGGAGTTTGAGGGTCATGCACTCAAAATAAGAAGATGTGTAAAAAATAAAAACTGTAGTACTCTGAATCTAGTTTCTATAACACTATTTTTTTTAAAAACTCAATAAGATTAAGATGGTCAAACCTTGCACGCACAAAAACATGTTCCTGATTTTTTTGGAAAAACATAACATAGTTATTTCTGTGCGCGGTACAAAAGGTATAGTTATATTCAATATTTTTTAAATCCCTTTGGTAGGATGATAGGTAAGAGTGAGATCTAGAAGTTGTGTATTTTTTTGTAATTTTCTAATGATTTTTTTTTTCTGTGATGTTTTGAAGTGGTTGCATCCTAAAATTTTGGTACCTGTTTGTACGCTGGGCATAACTTGCATCAAAATAATCGAAAATGAAATATTTTTTTTAAAAGTGTATAGAATCAAGTGTAGAACAATAATATGTAATTTATTTTTAATTTTATTAAGTATATCAAAAGTTATTAAAAAAATGGTAGACATGTGGGTATGTGCAGGATCATGGTATGCCAAACATGTCCTTAAGTGGCAATGAAAATTTAGAAAATCAGGGTTAGGCAAGTTCACATAAAAAATTGAACATATTATCAATCTTATATATAAAATATGTAAGAAGAGAATCTGTATAAAATTGAATTTATTTTCTAAGATACTAGCCCTTTTTTGAAAAAAATTAATTCTATATGGTAAAAATTTCAAATTTCAATGCGATAGTATGAAAATTTCAGGAAAAAAGATAAGAAGTAGGTGTATGTCTGACCACCTTAAACGCAATCAAATGATAATATTTTTTTACAAGATTCTAGATATAAGTAGTAGACTCATGTCCAGATGTGACACATATTTTTTTGCAATATTTTTTCAAGTAAATAATTAATTATGATTTTTCTACTACAACTTTTCTGGAATATACAAAATATCATGTTTGACCACCTTAACTTAGTCTAAACTTCATCAAAATTGAAAAAATTTAATTTTTTTACTATTATAATTAAATCATAGAATGTCACTCAAGTTTCAGATTTCAAAAATGTTATACCATTTGAAAGTTATAGTTATTTTTCAATAAGTCTATCAACCAGGACTAAAAAGATAAGAAGTAGGTGTATGTCTGACCACCTTAAACACAATCAAATGATAATATTTTTTTACTAGATTCTATATATAAGTAGTAGAATCCCGTCCAGATGTGACGCATATTTTTTTGTAATTTTTTTCCAAGTAAATAATTAATTATGATTTTTCTTCTAAAACTTTTCCAAAATATAAAAGATCACGTGTCTGACCACCTTAACTTAGTCTAAAATTCATCAAATTAAAGTTTTTTTCTTTTTTTATTGTGGTAGGTGAAGCATATAATGTGATATATGTTGGAGATTTAAAAAATATATTATACCATTTGAAAGTTAAAGTTGTTTTTCAATAAGTCTACCAATTAGGACTTCTTTTCACATCGCCACTTTTTGGCATACCATGATCCTGCACATACCCATGTGTCTGTGAGGACAATCAAGACACTGGTAAAGAAAATTAAAGTTTACTATGCTAATGTTGTCCAAAAATAGAAAAATTTATATGGTTAGAAAGCTAAGAAGACGTATGAGATTATGGTGAAAATTATAAAGATACCCAATTGACAAATTACAACCCTGATGAAGATAAAGTCAAGAATTCATCTTACAAGATGAAAAAATGTCTAAAAGAACAAAAATGGAGGGAAAATGAGCCTCCAAGCCTTTGGGTCATTTTCCAAAGCTCTTCCCAAGCCATAACCCTATCGAGTTTCTAAATTTCAAATAACCCGATCGGGTTATGAAAAGAAAAAGTACTTCAAAACCTGATCGAGTTTTGAAGAAGTAAAACTTTCTCCATAACCCGAGCCAGTTTTGAAGAAACTAAAATAGGCTTTACTCTGGAAGCCATAACTTCCACATACGGAGTCCGATTGACTCCGTTCAAAATGCGTTGGAAAGATATTAAGACGATCTAACACATTATTAACCTATGATCATATTTAGGAATCAAAATTTTTTTCCATCCATTTGAATCAAGTAAGGTATAAAATAGGCACTCATTATTGCCCATGAAAATCAGTATGCTCTCTCTCTCTCACACACACATTATTTCCCATACATGCAACGTATAGGAAAATCAGTATGCTCTTTGTCTGTCTCTCTCTGAATATGAGAGGGAGAGAGATTTTGGGAGAGAGAGAGAGAGAGAGAGCATACTGATTTTCCTATACATTGCATGTATGGACAATAATGAGTACCTATTTTATAGGTCTTACTTGATTCAAATGGATGGTAGAAAAAAATTTGATGCCTAAATATGATTATAGGTTAATAATGCGTTAGATCATCTCAAGATCTTTCCTACGCTTTTTGAACGGAGTCAATCAGACTCTGTATGTGAATGTTATGGCTTCCAGAGCAAAGACTATTTTAGTTTCCTCAAAACTCTATCAGGTTATGGAGAATGAAATGCATAAGTTTTACTTCTCTCTCTCTCACTCTATCTCTCTTTCACTCTCTCTCTCTCATATTATCTCCCACTCCCAATATGTGTGTGTGTGTGTGTGTGTGTGTGTGTGAGAGAGAGAGAGAGAGAGAGCATACTGATTTTCCTATACGTTGCATGTATGGGCAATAATGAGTGCCTATTTTATACCTTACTTGATTCAAATGGATGGAAAAAAAAATTGATACCTAAAGATGATCATAGGTTAATAATGTGTTAGATCATCTCAATATCTTTCCAACACTTTTTGAACGGAGTCAATCGGACTCTGTATGTGGAATTTATGGCTTCCAGAGTAAAGCCTATTTTAGTTTCTTCAAAACCCGCTCGGGTTATGGAGAAAGTTTTACTTCTTCAAAACCCGATCGGGTTTTGAAGTAATTTTTGCTTTTCAAAACCCGATCGGGTTTTGAAGTACTTTTTTCTTTTCAAAACCCGATCGGGTTTTGAAGTACTTTTTTCTTTTCAAAACTCGATCGGGTTATGGCTCGGTTACCAAGCCTAGAACAATTTTGAATTTTCAATAACCCGATCGGGTTATATGAAATTTGAATTTTTTTTAAAGATGTGTCCACTTTTTTGGTCCACAACTTGGTGCACACACCCTCATTTAGGTCCTAACCGACCTGATGGAGTAACACGTTGAGATTCTTGATGCTGCTTTGGTGACACGCAAGTATATTCGTGGTTGAAGATTTGGGTCCTATCTAAGTCTTAGCCAACTTGATTTGGATTGATTGGAGGATTGAGTGTAATGTTTATATCTTTTATTGCAATAGGTTTTAGCCAACCTAGTGGTTGACTATTCTTTGTAATCGATATAAATGAGAGATCATTTATTAGAAATAATAGTGATAGAGAAGTGTGTGAGTGTAACAATAGTTGTTCTACACTTAAGGCAAAGTTTGTGCTTCATTGGAACTGTATTGGCATTAGAGATGATATTTGTCAGTTCGGTTGTAATGGACCGTATGCTTACCTTGCTGTAAGTGAAGATAGATCGGTGAACCCAACTAAGGGTAATATTTGTGATTGTATTGTAGGCAGTGAGCTGTGGGAAGTGCGTCTGTTGATTAGGTTTTAAGCCTGTGGTTTCTTGTGCATCTTTTTTTCTCTATTTTTCTCTTAACCAGGCAGTACTTTTAGCAAAGTACATTCATCTTGTGGGTTTGACTCCCACCGGAGTTTTCCCTTAACCGAGTTTCCTCGAAATCAAATCTTTGTGTTCTGAGTTTTGTGTTGTGGATCCTGCATTATTATTTATCTTTGAGATCTAAGTGGCTAAAGTAAAATTAATTATAATTAGGTGTGTAGGGTAAAAGCACAATAATCTGTCACCCTTTTACAAAGGAAAAGGACAACAACACCAAAACTGTAAAACTTCAAGGGCATAAAAGTCACATTTCTATTGAGAATTTGAAGATGATGTAAACTGA
>MU224692.1:3392806-3409260 GCA_018584345.1 Thuja plicata
ATGAATTCTGAAAGCTTTAATAACCTACATGTAGTTTTTAATGAATTTGTTCAATGTTTTGTAGTCGAAACAATATAAAATTTATATCTCAATAATCGTAGTTTTGAGATCTAGAAAAGGGCACTTTTAGTTTTTTGACATTGTCTAGTTTGAGCAGAGAAAAAACCAGCAGAAGTGCAAACTTCTGGATTTTTTATGTTTTTGGAGGTTTGGCTGCTACATGGCATGCCACCTAGGTAGACTCGGTTGAGTCCTACTTGCCCTCCCATTGGCTCGCACACGAGCCGACTTGGCCACGTAGGCACCATTCGGTGCCACGTAAACTCGGTCGAGTTAGACTGGGCCGAGTTTGACTCGGCCGAGTATGACGCGAATGAGCACCCAAAATTGTCCTTAGGGGTGACAGATTATTGTGCTTTTACCCTGTACAACTTATTCACCCCCCTTCTCTGTTGTGCCTGCCTCCTTTTGGGCCTAACAGAGTGGACCTATGAGATTTTGTTGTTACTAGAGCTTTCAACCTTACAATTAATGCCTCAAGTTCTCCTTTATTATTATTTATTTGACATAATTTATATTTTCTTATGTTCTTGGAGGATATCATTGAATGATGGTTTTGTTCTTGTTGTTTAGCAAGCTTTTGATGAGGAGATGAATTAGGGTTTTGATAATTTGGCAGTACATTTTCAACTCCTAAAAATTGGACAAATTTCATTAAATATTCATTGAATATATCTATTTGATCCAAATTTATTCTAGACAACTCAAAATACTTAGATCTTTGACCTCCTTAATGTTTCACTGACATTTTGGTGATGATTTGGCAAAAGAAATGAAAAAAGTGGGCTCTCAAACAATGTGAGCTCACTTCAAAGAGGTAGCAAGCCACATATTTGCACATAGGAAAATAAAACTATATAAAATTGAGGATGTTTTTTTTTTCTTTCTATAGTAAAAAATGACCATAAAGTGAGTGTGTTATAGTCCCTAGGGGAGGGAAAAAATGGGGTGGTCACCTTTTGTTCCCTTGCCTTTCTACACACTCCCTTAAATGACCCACAACATTATTAATAAATCCTAAGAATCAAATAAACAAACAAACATGGTGTAGACCCTAAGAAGAACCCTGTGAATAATTCCAGGCAAACCATTAGTAATTTTATTTAAGAATCAACACAAATGATCAACACATAAACCCTAATAAAAACTCCATTAATAATTGTAACAAAATGCTAAATCTATTAGGGGTTTAAAGAGGCATGTTAAACATTATTAAGGACATAACATTCAAAGATCATAATTAATAGTGAACCAACTTGATCGAGAAACAACAAAAATATTGAAAACCCATTTGCACAACAAATTCTTAACTTAAGTAGTAACTCAAAATGATGCTCTAATGGAAAGACTGGAATTCCATGAATATTAAATGTGTTTATGAACACAAAATATGATTATATTCATATACACCTGTGAACAACACCATTGGAGCTTTTTTTGTACCATGTTAAAAGAAATAAAAAACCTCACACATTCAAATTAAAAACTAGAAAACTATTATTGAAAGCAACACCCACAAAATAACAAAACCTTCAAGTTAGCGAATATAAAATAGAGGCGAACAAAAAAAAACTAGAAAATCATGAAAGAAAGAAGCACCCATATCATGGCTTATGGCTCATTACCTTAGTGAGGACAAGAAGCTTCACCTAGACCAAAAACTACTACACGGAGACCTAGAAAAGCAACATTGATTGATGCAACATTGGCTACTATTTCATTCTATGAAACCTTAAAAAACATGTTAAACAAGGAAGCATCCAGTGTAGCCAAATTGAAAATAGAGAAATACAAAGTAGAACATTCAATGAAGTTATCTTAATAGTCAACATCACTATGAAGAGGAGCAATGAGCGCATACCCACCATTGGGGAGCATTCCTTTCGCAGAAGACCTGGAAATTATAAATTAGTGCTAGATATATATTTTTAGTGCTAATTGAAATGAACACTCGATAAGAAACATATCATGTGTGGGGTGGTCGTGAGTGAGATAAGCAAGGTTATGAAAAGATTCAATGCTCAAATGCATAGAAAGTTGGTGCTATCTGAAACAATTAAATGGGAAGGGATGCAAAGTTAATGTGCTTGGTTGGTAGGGAAAGAAGAGATGATGTGCATTAAATGCGAGTAAGTGAACATACATGGTGGCGCTATGCTTACTCGTCATGCAACATGACAAACACGTACCACTCTTCCACCATGCAATGATTAGGAGTAGTCCCAACCCACAATCAATCACCAATCCAAATGGGCAACTAATTTACCTAGTCCACCAACAATCAACATACACATGACAAATTGTATCTACATAAGAGAAATGGATATTTTTGGGTCCACCATGGAATTGCTGAAGGGGTGGACAAATATTTTAGTTTTTGATCAACATAGACAGATAGAATTAGACTGCTCAACTATAAACCCCTCTCCCCATTAATTGCACTTTATATCTAAAGTGGAAAATATTGATGAGAGATGATGTGAAAACCAAAATCATCACAAGAAAGTTAAAAAAAAAAAAAAAAAAAAAAACTTAGATGAAGAAGGGCATTCTTTCAAATCCATACCTTGTTGTGATAGTTGCTCAAGAAGATTGCCAATAACTTTACTAGGACAATGTTTCTTTCTATCACATTATTTTTGTCATACCATTTAAGAGATGAACTTGGCCGAGTGCAATGGTCCCTGCACAATCCTAGGTCCCGATGATTTTAGAGAGAGATTCCAAGAACATATGCTAATCGTGCTCAAGAATTCGGACTAGCTTCTTTGAAATAGTGATTTATCATCAATCCTGCAAAATGGATTGAGATTTTATGAAATTTTAAGTCCAATCAGCCCTTCAGTGAAAATCTATCAGAATGCCTGCTTTCCATTCCTCAATAGCAAATCTTCAATCTTATATGAGATATTTCAACCTATGTTTAGATATCAATTGAAGGAATACAGAATAACAATCACACAATGCAGCATACATAAGAACTTAAAACTTTTCTCCGTTACTTTGGAAAATGAAAAATTATACATATAAGATTCTAAGAATAAATCTACAACTAGTTATAAACAAATAATTAATAATCACATAAATTAATGTTCAAGTGGATGCTCTCTGTATTCTTCTGTCATAACTGGAGTTGCGCCTGCTACTTCAAGCCTTGTACCCATGACTACTGTAGATGGATGAAGGCACAGAACTTCCTAATTAGCCCGTTGCATTCATATGATGTATGGAATGGAAGCTCCACTATAAATTTATCAAGTAAAAAGTACAATCTCAACTGAGGCAAGCGAAACAGTTACCATCTAATTGAGCTAATAGAACCCTTGACAGAGTTGGATGTAATGTTGAATGTACAGGGAAAAAGAGAAATATGTACACCTAAATATGCTACCTTCTTATAACAACCTTAGTTGAAGTTTGGCAATTCATATGTTTTGTGCTTCATCTGAGAGGAAACACTTTTTATTGGGATCTTTCAGGTTTGAAAATGAGGAGATATACTTCGAGGAACTGGCTGGCAAAGGTTTTTTTGTGAGGCGAATGAAGGTATAAGACCATCCACCCATGATTGTTCCCACGAGAGGACCTATCATATATATCCAAATATGTGTGTATTTGTTGCTTGCCACTGCTGGACCCAGTGATCTCGCTGGATTCATGGATCCTCCTGAGATGGGCCTGCAATACATTCAGCAACAGCAACGTTTTCAAGATTTGTTTAGCTAAAGAAATTTAGATAGTAAGAATAGCAATTTGTATAGAATACCCTGCAAAAATGGCTGTCATTGTGACTGTACATCCAACAGCTATCCCCGCAAGCTCAACTATCTTCACATTTTAAAATTGAAAAGTTAATAACGGAATCTTATCAGGTTTCTATTCAAAAATGTCATCAGACTGGAAGTAGTATTAAAAAACAGTTTTATTATTAGGATGTTTTAATTATGTAGTTATTTTAGTCAAATTTATTAATCTATATTTCATGGGTAGTAGCTTACAAGAACTCATTTCTAATAAGAATGAATAATACACTTAGCATTCATGCATTTAGATGATATAATCAAAGGTGATGCTCACATAGGTGAAACATTAAGTTTCGAAGGTCACTCGTTTTAATACTACTCCAAGTCAAGCTCATTTAACCATGGAATACATTAAAATTAGACCCACTTAATTTACTATCCCATTTTAAAAAAAAATCAGAAAGTATAAAAGTCTTATAACTTATTCTATCAGATTTAATTCAAATATAGTCAAAATCTTTTCATTGAGAAATAATAGCTGGATGAAGAGCTTCTATCTGCATCCTCTATAAATCTAATTTTCTCTTGAAATATGAAAGTCTTATAACTTATTCTATCAGATTTAATTCAAATATAGTCAAAATCTTTTCATAGAGAAATAACAACCAGATGAAGAGCTTCTATCCGCATCCACTATAAATCTAATTTTCTCTTGATATATTTCAAAATCAAATACATATTTATAGTGGAAAGGATATAAGAGGACTGATTAAAATGGACAACTAAACTGTCTCAACAGTTCAGAAAGAGTACATGATTGCATAATTTAAGAAAATCGTCTTGATTTTTCTGAACATTGAAACAGTTCTCTTGATTTGGTAGAGATTATAAACACAGCCAATTAACCCTACTCCTCTTAAACAAAAGGAGGAGTCACCAGATGCTACAGAATTTAGAAGTTTGCGAAGCACTAGCTGCAAGCAGGGATTTAAGAGAGGTGGAGAGCAAATATTTTGAGAAACCAGTAAAGGTCAAGCAGAAATAAATAGTAAATGGCAGATTTTCTAAATAACTCAAGATGATCCACCATCATTAACTTTGAATGCAAGATTTAAGGAAAAGGAAAGCTAGTTGATTGAACAAGAGTATGAGTGTACATGTTTTTCTGTAAATACTTTTAGCTTATAATTGTGCTCCTTATACAAACATATGAGATTTTCCTAGGTTTTCAACTCGAAAGGTTCTTTCTAGACGCTAAAAATATCACAGATTTCCAAAAAAAACACATTATCAATACTATTTCCTGTAGAAGACTAATGTTTTCCGTTGCATTCGGATATTAATCAAACTCTCCGAAATCACAAAACTCTTGCTTATCCTATGGTCTCTTCAAATTTTCCTATTAAATTGAAATTTCTTCTTTTTATTTCTTTTTTTCTATTAGCTATCCCTTTTTTACTGGTGGTATTTTTGTTCTCTCTTAGAAAATAAGTGAAAAAATAGGACAGGTTATCTAAATTTCTACTAGAATGGAAAATTGCAAAATGTGGCAGCATCTTTCACAGCCCACTGCCCCGCTTATGCTTCCTTACCTCATGTCCTCATGCGACTGCTTAAATGCAATTTGTGCTTAAAATTAAGCAGCTGCAGTGTCCCATGCCATTTTTAAATAAGAGGAAAAAGATAATTTGGAATCTATCCCTACTTTAGTGGAGCTTAAAAATTAAAAAATAAGCATTGAAAAAAAAGAGGGCTGAAATAAGCGGCTTGACTAGAGTAGTTAGCCTACCTTTTTATCTGGTACTACTCAAAGAAACAAACCTCCTTTTTAAATTTGTATACCAGCATTAGTGATTTCAGTAGTTACAGTATTTGATGTCTCTGTTTCTGTTTTTAGTTAGAAGGAGCATACTTAAGCCAACCAAATATTTAAAATTTACAATTTCTAATTCATGTGGCTGAATTTTGTTATTAAGCAGGTTTTCATTTCACATAGCAAGATCAAACCATTACAGTTTTTCAGAATATGCATTCATACATGCCTTTCCACAATTATATATACCTTTATAATGAACTAAATACAAATTATTTCTTACATAAGAAAATTTTGTTTCATAAGTAGATCAACAATACGAATAAATAAACCACACGTAACATTGGGGTGGCAGGTTTATGGAGACTCCTGGAGTTTTTTTTTTTTTTTTAAAAATCAAATCTCCCATCGATCGAAGGAAGGAGAAGAAAAAAATAAAGACTTTCCATGATGTTTTCATTTCTAATGTTTTGGCATTTTTTTAAAAAGGTGCGTTCTCTGGGCTTCTCCATTCTGCTTGGGAGAGCGATTTTTTCAGGTGGCATTTGTAAAACACTTCACGAAATTGCATGAATGCCAGATTGTTCACATCCAGCCAGAAGCCCCTTTCTTACTATGACACTAGCTTCATGTGATCGTTTTGATTTCATATCTTTGTTCAACTATTTTAATTTGCTTATTTAGCGGTAGGTCTGTTTTTTTGTCTGTATCACTCATTTAGGATTTGATTGCAGGATTTCTGATTTTGTGAATGAATTCAAGAAAAGGACACCAACATTGGCCATTAAATTTACCCACGGAAAAAATTTACCGATGCAGACGAAAGACAACATTAAGAACACATTATCTCTCTGTGCTCCTGTGGAGAGTGCAGAGAAGTTTCTCTTCTTCTTTCCTTTCTCTGTCCTGAACAACAAGCCATTCAAGAAGAGGGGTGACCAATAGGTTTCTTTCCAGTCGAGAAGAAACTTCCGGGGCGGCCAACGGAACTATAGGTACTGAAACCTCCTGCTCTCTCTCTCCCGATCTCTTCTTTTGTCGGGAGAGCGGTTGCCCCCTTTCCAATCGCAGGGAGAGGGAATACGCAGGGTAATAGGTGAAAAAAAATGCGCCGTCAAAATACAAGGGCAGTCTCTGTAAGATGGATGACAATTCTCAATATTCTATGTTTCCTTGCAGGAAGGCTTTTTACAGACAGGTGCGCTATCTCCTTGTAAAATTCTCTTCTTGATGTTTACAATGATCCGCAATTCACAGATATTAGAAAAACATTAGGTTTAGTGTTTCAGTTTGAATTGTTAACAGTTGAATGGAAGCTCATAATTTTAAATCCTTCCAAAATTAAATATTGTTTCACAACAATTTTTAAAGAAATAGTATTTCACAAGAAACTATCTATAGTAACCCATGGAATTTCTTTTATTTGCTTTGGAATCTTATTTGTTTCATTGCAATTAGAAAAGTAGTGCTTTTTCACCGCATATGGATTGAAAAATGATATTGCTTGCAACATCAACTGTTTATTAAGGAAATGCTTTAGATCAGGGAGCTAATTTGTTCAGGCAAAGTCACCTAGGGTTTTTAACCTATAGTGTTGGGTGCCAATACTTACAATAAGAATGGAAAACTAGTGGGCTCTTTATGAGCAGAATAATTTTACCAGCTGGACCATTACAACTTGCAACTTGACATCAGTGGCAACTGTGATAGTCATTTGTCATGCTACTGCTAACTAAAGGCGATACCTGGATCATCTTCCTTCCCCCATGTCATAGGCATTCAAACTCATGTATCTCAGCATCAGATGCACAGACTTTGGGTTATCACGTTTAATTTGTGATTGATCTAGACTCTTAAAGAGGTTTTGAAACACTTCATTATTGAGTCCAATTGATCCATTATAATCAATAGTGGACATCAAAATTATTTTTACTTTTATATCTATGGGTTTGAAGGAAGGATAATTTTACTTTTATATCTATGGGTTTGAAGGAAGGAGTTAACATTTTCGGTATTAGTTTTAACTTTTATCTTTAACGCCAATATTTACAACAGATTTATCATGCCCCTATATCTATTATTTACTTTTGTTTTGTAGAATTGTTGCTTCTCCCTTCAGTTGGAAAATTTCAGTTATATGTAATTTTTCATTTCGGTTTTTATAATTGCCCTCAAATTTTGTTTAATTTATTAATTCTCTATGTTTTTATTACAATATCTAATTTCAAAATATTTGTATTATTTCTAGACAAATTTTTGTTTATTTAAGCAATTGTTTCAGTATTCAAAAACTTAATGCACAGTCACCAGATTGATGCCAATATTTGGCATTGATTTTTAGAACCAAACCAAGCGTTAGGCTCTCTCCTTTGATGCTACACCAAATATAAAATTTTGATTTGTAAAATATTGTTCCACTCTCCAGGTGGATTTTCCAGTTATGCATTTTATTGCCATTAGATTTGTCCTCTAGAGCACAAAACTTTGGTCCCTCTTTATTAATTTTTGAATTCTATATTTTCTATGTTTTATAAAAACTAAAATTCAGTTCCTACTTCTATTGCTATGTTATTCGGCAGATAAAAGGGATTAGGGCACCATTCAACTGATTACTTATTTAGCCATATCCAAATAATCTGCACAGCAGTATGGTACTTGGACATTGCTTGCATCATAAAATCCTTTAGATAAATATTTCAAGTGACAAAGTATAGGAAAATAATAAATTAGAAGTTTACTTGATTAGATCTCAAATTTAAACTTTTGGGCTTGAAAAAAATGTTTTTCAATCCATTTATTCTTTCGACTTGAAAGAATATTCATTCTACAATGTCTACATCATTTTTTACTTGCTCATGGTACACTTAATGTTTTATTCTTTCAGTTCCGGCCTTTCGAATTAAACTCCAATTTGTCGTAAAGCTCTTAAATTATATCAATCCATGGCTAGGTGATTAAATACTCATGAATCATTAAAGTCATGAAGCACAAACGAAAGTGCTGGGTAGTTTTGATGCTTCATGGTTTTATGGCATCCTCAAATCAACAAATACAAACACAACCGATTTTATGTTTGTGGTGCCACTGTTTACATTCTCTTGAAGTAGTTCTTGTACCCAAATTCAATTTAGAATGCAACTAATCAGAAAACCTGGAACCACAACCTTATTTTCTTGAGTTATAAAACATTCCAAATATTAGTTTTCATAATGAGCCTAGGACAAGTGTTAACTTTGTTTAATCGTTAATAATGTGCTCAACTACATACTCTTTTCAAGGTAATGCCTTCTCTTTCTCAATTACTCTCTTTAGTCTGTCTAATTCTGACATTAGGCATCATTCTTATACCAATTACTCATCAAAATTGTGACTTTTTCAAATTAGTTATTGAATTAAGCTTCAGTTTTTTAACCCTAACTTATTTCACATTTAAATTGGGATCGTGCCTATCATGTTATAGTTTTTCCTTTTATGTATGACATTTCTACAAATACATTTGCTCATCGTATGCTTAATGTTGTGGAATGCTTGAAGGTTGTGTAGTAGTTCTGTATTTAGGTGTGGTTAAATGTAATGTCATTTCCCTTTTGTTAATGTTGTTTTAATTCTCCTGTTGGATGCAGATTGCTTGAGTTACTTTAGAATATGATGTACAAAGAAGTACTGGAATCTGAAGCCTTTGGTAGAAGTGATTATTTCATCAGAAAGCTCTCAGAAACTATAAGAACGGGCCACTAGTTGAAAGCTCTAAGAGCTCTAAGAAACTAAGAACAGGGCACTAGTTGTAGGTTCCCATAGCTTTTAGAAATCGATGCAATTTTATAGCCTTGCTATTCTAACAGTCAGCTATTTTGACAAAACATCTATTCTCACTATCAATGTGAAAATGTTTTGTAGGGAACATGTTTTACCCTGAATTGCTATTGGAATCGTAAAAATATGGTATACATTTTATTGGGTTTGCTTTAATTCTCTTGTTCATATAGAAAAAAACACAATTAATATCTATAATCTGATTCTATATTATTGCTTTTGATTTATGTATTATGTAATTAAGAGGATGTGTTTGTCAAACCTGTCTATGTGTTGCAGCCTATCTATTTCAAACTTGTCTATGTGTTAGCCTGTCTATGTTTGCTATTTTATTTCTTTTTATTGAAAATGTTGGGCAGATTCAGACCTGGCATTAAGCACTTACAACTCATTGCTATGAGTTTGGAATTGTGTTCTGGACAATTTTGATGGCAGTGTTCAAGTTTTAATGTTATGCTTTACATATGTACTGTAATTTTAGCACTAAACATACACATGAGAGATAGGGATGTGTCGCAGCTTGTCAATGTTACATTTTTCTTTTATATTGAAAATGTTGAGCATATTAGAAGTTTTAATGGTTTACCGCAGTGCAGTATTGAATGGTCAGTCAAATTAAATATATTCCTTTTTCACTAAAGACTTATCAACGTAACACATACACTTTCTCCTACCCCCTACATTAGGCAGGGACTCTAGCTGCCCTGCGCGAAGCCCTTGTTAATAATAGACACAAAACTTTGTATTGATTAAAACCAAACTTCTTACAAAAATTTAAAACAACAGAGCTTGAGCTCTTTTTACTGCAGGCACAAGAACAGTGACAAACCTCTCGTAAAGGTCTAAGGTTTAATGTTTCACCTCTGTGAACATCTAAATATAATGAATGTTAAATGTTCATTTTATCCATTTTCATAAGAGATAGGCTCTTATTAATTTATTGATTCATAAAATATTTTATGAACCAATAAATTTGACTCAAAAACTAACAATTAAATATTAATAACAATATCATGAACAAACTATATATTTCAGAACTATGTCCTACTTAATAACAATATCATAAACAAACTATATATTTCAGAACTATGTCCTACAAATCAGATATTCCAGAACTACCTGCTATCTATTTTTTGAGCGAAAAAAAAACGCAGCAAAAGTAGTAGTGATTGAAACACAAAATTCAAGCTGATGATCACACGGGCGAAATCACATCACACCAATCCATGCTTCTTAGTAATAAAAACAGTTGTCCCAGTAAATAGAAATATCACTGTCCAAGAATGACTCGCTTGGCATTTATATTTCAAACAAAATCCTGCCTTGAGCCGTGTGCTGGAGAAGCTGGGTTATGCCTTGAGGACAGCATACCCTGCATAAAATTGAAGGAAAACAGGACGGAGGCAGGGGAAAGGAACAATCACAAACTGAAGTCATATCCATTAGTATATGGTATTTTCTGAATGATTAACTTTCTATTTAACAAACTAAACCTTTGGAAAGGGAGATAGATGAAAATACCGCACTGGAATCAGTTGCAACAGCAGAATTAACAAGCATTAGCAGGAAGGATACGATGATTTCCATTATGAGGGCTTGTAGCACTGGACCTGAAGGCCCGGTAGTACCAATGTCTGATACACCACTAAACATTGCGCCAAGTGTAAAACAAGCTGCTATTGACCCACCCAATTGAGCTCCAATATAAGCTGGAACCTGCAAGCGAATTGCTTCTATTCAATTACCAGGAACTTGATAGTGTATTAAGAATATTTGTTTTCTCCTTATAGTAGTTATTTTCTTCGCTTTTTTTTTTTTGGTTTAGATTGTGTATAGTTTTTTTATTAATGTTTGGGATCACATTCTATAATCTTATTTGTTGTTTCTATTTCTTTCTGATGATGGTTCGCAGAGTGTGATCTGAAACATTTAGAATATATGTTAAAGGATATTAGTTATAATGCTAGAATGTGTTTATATAAAAAATGAAAGTGTGATATGAAAAGCTCTAAGAAAATAAAATATATAGTTAATTCAAAAATTATTTTATCAGATTTTAGACGTTATGTTGACTAAGTAAAATGTATGATATTGGTATCAGAATTCAATTATGTAGTTTTGGAATCAAATTCATTGATCCTTATTTCATGAGTGTCATGAGTAGTGGTTCACAAGAACCTATTCTTAGGCTCTTCTCTCATAAGAATGAATGATACACTTAGCACTCATTGCATCTAGGTGATCCTCGTACAGAGCTGAAGTATTGGACATCCCCCAGAGATCACCCATCCCAATACTACTCCAACTCAAACAAACTTAACCATAAAATTTCCTTATCATTAAGCCCTACTTCCTTATCATTAAGCCCTACTTCTTCACCATCCTACTTAATTAAAACTTCTTCATCATCATATATTTAACTTTTAAATGTAAAAGCAGAGGGTTACTTGCAGACCTGCTTCCATGAACAATGTCCCACTGTTGCAAATGAAAGCGTAACAGCAGGGTTCATATGAGCTCCAGAAATGTGGCCAACAGAATATATCATGACAGTTACAATTAGACCAGAAGCCATTGCGCTTCCAAGCTTTGACACCATATCCTCATTTTTCTGACTCAGCATTGATGACCCACATGTAAAAAACACCAGAAAAAAAGTGGAAACGGTTTCTGCTACAACCTGCATACAGGCATTTTTGACTTTACAATATAATCATCATTTTCTATATGTTTTATGAAATGCAGGTGTGAAGCTTTTATACCTTTTGAACGAGTGTAGGTGGGAGAAATTGAATGCATTTGTTGTAGCAATGATTGAGTTTGTTGCAGCCTTCACCTTGTTCAAATTGTATTTCCATGAGAGAGCCACCGTGATCAGTATCTATATCTGCTACTGAAGGTAACATTTTGCCAGAATAATTCAACTTCAAATCTATTTAATTTGTATACCCCTGTCACAGGTCCCTTAGAATGACCAACAGTACCGGGGGAAGTGAATATCTGAAAAGGCACAGTGACTACAGTGATACAAAATTGCATAGAACAAAAGGAATTGGCAGCTAAAAAACTTTAAAACCTATCAAGCAGAGTTGCAATGTTGAAATTTCTACTGCAAACAGTGATAAGTGGCCATATTCGAGGTATTTATAGGTAGAATTAAGTTAGGTGTAAGGTGTGGTTTCATCAAGGGGGCATTCTTAGTCTGTCTTGGGTTATTAATTTTTGAATGGTAGACAAGCTTGAAATTATAAGTTTTAAAATGTGAAAAAGTTGGTAGTCTAATGTTTATATTTGGTAAAAAAGTATAGATTAATAGAGTGACAGCGAAAAGTTCTTAAAAGAAAATTTTTTAAAAACAACGAGGAAAGCATTCAGCTTTATTTGAAAGATACTTAAATTTAAAATCCAAAAAGTTGAGATCCCTATTTTCTTACATAAGATTCCAATTTATCCCCTAACAGACTATTTTCCATGTAATAGAATCCCATTCAACAAATAAAATTTCCTATAATGACTCCATGAAACCCCTTCCTATTATCTGGTCTGTTACAACTAATGTTGAAGATATAAAAACAGAGAGAATGAAAGGAAAGACGTAGAGAACAGAATACAGAATGGGAAGCTCCCAAACTTATTGGAGTTAATTTACATTGGAAAAAGAACATAGCAAATGATTTTTCCTTTGCTTTTTTTCCTCCATTTTGATTAAGGAGGGCTTTCAATCGGAAATGACTATTCAGTTTCTAGGATGCACCGATGAGTTCTTAGGATAGACCGATGAATTCTAACAGTAAATGAATTTTATAATCACCTTGGATAAATCTTAAATAATTTTTTAATTTATAATATCTACTGCTTCATCTTTGCATTATTGGATCAGATTGAATCCGAAGCTATTCTGACTTTAAAAATGTTTGGATTCTCCATGCCTATTATCTTCCTGTCCGAATGCTTGCTTTAGCAGATTCTATAATCATCCCCATTAAATCCATGGAGAAAAATACAAACAGTACTTGTTTGTACCCGAACATGGCCTCAAATAATTCTCAAGCACTCTGAATATACTTCTTTTGAACATGGTAGTGCACTTTTTCTTAAAGGCCACCGGCCAGTTAAATATTCTGAGTAATTTCGTTTGACATCTGCATGTACCTCTAGTATTTTGTAAGAAGATTTACAGAATTTTATGACTAGAGCATTCATAATTTTGTCTAATTTTTTAAATTATAAAAGTAAAGAGCACAATGAATAACAGAGCAGTTATAGTGAGTAATTGAAAGAGATACATTGCACTAAATCATACAAGTAACAGAAGTAAAACCTCACAAAATAATATGGCCGATTATGAAAATTAGATGAAATTGCAGCTAATATAATTTTATCTAAATTTGACGGTCACCCTGCTTGCAAGCAATTTTCTTGTAGTTGTTTATTCAAGAGTGGGATTTTATGGGGTTTGAGATACTATTTTTTTCAGAGTAGTGGAAACAAATGTTGTGGGGTTAGTTAGAATAGAGTTTCTACTTTGTAGTTTGATTTGGTCAATTTGGAGTGGGCCTATAAAAAAAATTGCCCACCAGCTTGGATAAAATTTATACATATAATTTTAGATTATTAATTATTTTTATTACTTTATATTTATATATTTTATTGAATTGAATATTGAATCACTAACTTCAGTGAATGTTAGAGTTCAGTTTTTAAATTTGAACTTTTTTGAGAAGCTCCTTTTATTGGACTACAACCATAAACATACATTTTCCCAAAAAAAAAATATTTAAATGATTTTTACACATACTTTAATAATTGTAATAATCATTGATGTTATTTATAAATATATATTTTTAATAGTCTTCTTAAAATTTGATTATGAGTATGTGCATGATTATGGTGGGCCAAATTATTAGATCACAACCTTTAACATACATTTTCAAAAACAAAAAAAAAAAAGATTTTTACACTTACTTTAATAACTCTAATAATCATTGATGTTATTTATAAATACATATGTTTAATAATCTTCATAAATTAAATTAAATTAGGTTGGCAATGAAAATTAAAAAGACAAAGTTAGACAACTTGACATGAAAATTTGAATAAGTTATCAACATTATTTCAAAAATATGTGTAAGAACATAGCAAATTGAATGTAATTTCTAAGGTAAAATTTTGAAATTTGAATGCTAAGATACTAAATTTTCAAAAAAAAAAAGATAATGTATGTTTGACCACTCTAAATAAAATAAATTATGAAACTTCAAATATAAGTAGAGTACACATGTCAAATGTGTCACATTTTTTTTTATATATTTTTTCAAGTCAGTAATTAGTTATGAATCTTTTACTACAAAATTCTTAAAATATAAAAACAGGTGTGTTTGAATAACTTGGTCAAAACTTTATGAAATTCAAATTTTTTTTATTTTTTTATTTTTATCGGTAAAAGGCCTAGGCCAAATATTTTATTAATTCCAATAAATTAGTACAAAAATCTCCATTGTGATTAGAATTATCTAGCTATACAATGTTGAAAAAGGAATGCCTTACTGCAGGAATAAATGAACATGTATATTTACTCTGTCTTATATATATATATATATATATATATATATATATATATATATATTAAATCTGTCCCTATTTGCCTATTTGTGTTTTTGATGTATCTAGGTAAGTTCTCCATTAAATATTTGACTATGCAAATATCTTTATATATCTATATCTATTTGTATATATATATCATATATGTTTTAAAGTATGTGCTTTTATTGACAGAATATGTATAACGTGCTATTTAGTTTTTGTTCTTGTTTACTGGTATTGCTTCCCATATTTCATTAGAGTGAGCCTAGAGGACAGTTTTTAATCACTACAAGATCTTAAAATACAAAATAGAAGGTTAGTACTGAGAATTAAATGACTTTGAGAGTTTATTCATTTATCTTTTACAAATCAGAGATCTAAGATGATGTCTTCATTGCTGACATTACGGTGTCTTGGCAGGCTAAGCAGTTCGATACAGCAGCTTAGCTCATCATCATTTTCCAAGCGCTTACTTGATCCTCCACAATATAGTTGTCAATCCAATTTGGAGTGTCTGATGCACAGCCATGACAAAAACAAAGCAGAAAGTTCAGGTTCCTTTTTACAATTGGTGCCCAGCTGACAAGATATTCTATATCTTCAGTTACCAGAATGGGGTAAGTTGGGACCAATCTTCCTCCAATGATCGGACAATCATAGAAACATGGTTTGGGAATGGTCAAGTCACTTCTGATGTTGGCCAAGGCTTTATCCAGATCCCCTAAGTAGATGTTTTTGAACAGCCTTCAACATAAAGTGCCTATCCAAAGTTTATCAGAATCCACATGGAAGGCAGCAGCTAAAAATAGAGTAGGGATGTCTGAGTTAACTCTATATTTGTCTGAGTTAAAAATAATGTCCCTACCCAGCACCCTTTATACCGCTCTGATAACTAAAAAGTGTGAAGATAGGAGGATGTTTTCTAATCTCTTCCCAGTTATAGGTCCTTCAAAGGCAATTTGCACCTTGGGGCCTCTCAACTTTATAGGAGTTGACATGATTAAGAAGTATAGTTCAGAGGGGAAGCCAAGGCGTGATCAATCAATGCTGAGAGTGAGGATTAAATAGGGAAGGGCCGAAGATGAATAGCCCTGGAAGTTGAAGTGGTATCAATTAGATTCTAAGCTTTAAATTCCTTCAGGTTTAAGGATATGAAGAGACTTATTTTTGAAAGGGGAAGAATCTTCTTCGAAACCTCATAGGCTAAGGAGAAAAAAGTTCACCTTGGATGTATACAGATTATATATTATATTTTATTAAATATCTGAATATATATTAATATGTATTTACATACGTGAATCCATATTTATATAGCAAGATGTAAATCTCTATGTTTATGTATCCGTGCCTAACTCTGACATAAGCCTTTTTAACTGTCTATATATATATTTCTCTAGGTATGTCATAGTGTGTATATATATATATATATATATATATATATA